>VDFB02103625.1:0-37483 GCA_007258455.2 Sequoia sempervirens | reverse complement strand
AAGTCCCCCATAAACTGAGTTTCCCACAAAGGGTTGTTACCTTTCCAATTTTTGGCATCAATAGATAAATATACATTTTTAAATAAATATTCAAATGTGTGTGTATTAAAAAATAATTGTTTCCATCAGAGGTCAACTTTCATATTAAATATTTATCTAAAATAGAAAAAAAATTATACCACCTTGATATAGATTATTTTATCTAGTGCATCATATTTTTTTCAAAAAAATTTAATAAGTTTTAGTATTTTTCCTTGACATGGTAATCAACCTAATATTTTGTGTTGATAACCTAATTTTAGTAAAAATAAAATATTAAATATTAATAATAATTAAACTATTAAAATAAATATATATTTGAAAACTAAACTTATGGATCTACAAAAGGGTATTTTTATGTTTTTAAAAAAATATTATTTACATGAGCAGGAGTTATTGAAACATCAATTTTTTCAAATAATTTTATTTTTTTGGTAAATTGGCCTCCAAGTGGTGCTCCATATATTTTTAGCCAACAATTTTATTTGAAAAAATTGTGTAAGTATCTAACTTAGCTAGAATGAATCTTACTATCTATCATATGTTTGACCAAAATTGATTTTTAGTTAGGAATACTTAAATTCAACTATGTTGATAAGTTGACCAAAAGTGTGACACAACTTTGTGCTTTTACCCTGCTCCAATTTTCAAAGTACCAGATCCTGATGGAGATTTCACTGTCATCATGGATGCGTCGAGAGAAGGCTTATGTAGAGTCTTAATGCAAGAATGGAAAGTATTTGCATATGAATCAAGAAATTTGAAGCCCTATGAACAAAATTATTTATTAGGAAAGCCTTTTGAGTTAAAGACCGATCAGCAAGGTTTGGAGTATTTGTTTACCCAACCCAATCTGAATGCACGACAAAGAAGATGGTTAGAGTTGATATCAGACTATGACTTCAATTTCAACTACATTAAAGGGAAATAAAATTAGGTTGTCGATGCCTTGAGT
Source organism: Sequoia sempervirens (assembly GCA_007258455.2). Lineage (NCBI taxonomy): Eukaryota > Viridiplantae > Streptophyta > Pinopsida > Cupressales > Cupressaceae > Sequoia > Sequoia sempervirens. The sequence goes on along the minus strand of VDFB02103625.1, from coordinate 36,489 downwards.
CATAGATGACATATTGCCTCAATAGTCATAATTCAAACTAACTTTAAAATCCAAGTGTTGCAGAAGCACAAAGGATATGAGTTCTACGAGCAAGTTAAGCAAGCACTCTTGGACAATCCAAAAGATGCAAGGTTTGAAGGATATTGAACTTTAAACCCAATGGATTGTTAAGTTTTAATAGAAGAGTGTATGTTCCCAACTCTAAAGAGTTAAGGAACTTAGTGTGGAGAGAATTTCATGAAACACCTTATTCAGGATATTCGGTGTGACAAAAATTTTGGCTGATATGAAGTTGTACTTCTAAAAAGGAATAAAAGGATATGTCGCAAGATTTGTGGCTAGATGTTTAGAATTCCAAAGAGTGAAGGTTGAGTATCATCATCCTATGGGACTAGTGTATCCACTTGATGTACCTAAAATTAAATGGAAATTCGTCAGCATGGACTTTGTGCAAGGATTACACATGTCAAGGAATAAGCACAATGTTATCCTAGTAGTAGTAGACAAGCTTACTAAGGTAGTGCACTTTATACCAAGAAATTTAACTAATGGAGCTCCTGTTATAGCTCAAAAATTCATTCAAGAAGTGTTTATATTGCATTTAATTCAAGAGAATATTATCTTGGATAGGGATGCTCGTGTGACTTTTAGGCTTTGGAAAACCTTATTCTCTACACTTGGGACTCAATTGAATATAAGTTCACTGTATCATCCAGAAACGAATAGTCAAATGGAAAGATTAAACCAAGTACTAGAAGACCTAAGAATGTATTGTATGGATAAACAATACAAGTGGGAATATTACTTCCCTTTGGTCCAAAATTTGCATATAACAATTCCTATCATTCTGCAATTAATATGGCTCCTTTCAAAGCATTATATGGCTAGAAATGTCAAAACCCTATAAGTTGGGATAAGCTTGAGGATAGGGAAAGTCTTGGTCCTAACATGTTGTCTAAAATGGAGGAGTAAGTTAAGGTTATAAAGCAAGGCTAGCTAAATCCAATTATATGCAAAAGAGCTATGCAAATTCTAAGCGAGTACCCAGAAAACTTTGTAGTAGGAGAGAAGGTATTGTTAAGTGTTAAACCTTAAAAGAGTTCCATTAAGTTTGGAAATTCATCTAAACTAGCTTTGTGCTATGTAGGACCATTTGAGATTCTCGAGGAAGTAAATCTTATTGCTTACCAAATAGCATTTCCACCAGCTCTTGCTTGAATGCATAACATTTTTCACGTCTCATACCTAAAGAAGTATATAGTAGGTGATAGTCATGTAATTGATTGGAATGCTTTACAGGTATAGGACCCTAGAGTGGTAACAATCAAGCCTATCAAGGTGCTCAAAACACATAATCTTTTCTTGCATAACAAGGAGGTTCTACAGTGCAAAGTCCAATGGAACCAGTATGCAGAAGATTCTACCACTTGGGAAGATTATGCTGAAATTGAGAAGTTTCCACATGTCTTACATGCTTTTGTGAATTCTTAAAAAAAAATGATGTGTTTTTTTCTTTATATTATGACAACTACATTAAATCATCAAGGATGATGATTCACAAGGGGGGGATATGTTATAGCCCGTTGTGCGTTTACCTATTTACTATTACTATGGTTGGTTAAAATATTGAATAAATGAATGTGCTTGTATTTCTGATTGAAAAAACATGTGTTTGCACTTTGATTATATGTATTATTTATAAAATGATGAGTGGAAGTTAAATTGATTTGGTGTTATGTTAAAATGAAAATGAATGTTGAATTAATTTGGTATTCGAATTATGAAATGAATATAAATGCAAATGATCATTTTGATGAACTAACTACCATTGCAATGTTCTAAGTTGAATGCAGATACAGGAATCAAGCCTCCAGAAGAGAGGGGAAGTATCACTCAAGAGAAGTGATTGTTTGAGTAACCCTTAACGAACCCTAGCTAAGCCTTTTCGCGCACACACATATAGATTGGTCCCATTGAGTCGTAGTTTGGAAAATTGGTAAGTTATCCCTTAGTTTTGTTTGTGATTGAATTTGGGAAGGTTTATGAATTTGTTGGGAATGTTCCTGTTGTGATATTGTTGAGTCTCCTTTGTGCATGTGAGTTACTTCTTATATGTTCTTTGTTTAATCGATGAGATATATACATGGAATGTATATATATGTATACATGTACATGACGATGGTAAACCCATACACGTGAGTTAATACGTACATGAGTATACATAGGTAGACATACCTACACATGCTCATGGGCATGAGAATATCGAATGGATAATAAGACATGTATATATATGTATATATATATATCGATGAGTTTGTAAATATGTACTATTGATTATATAAGAAAATGTATATATGGATATATGCATATATGCATGTATATATACACACATATTGAGTAAATTGATATATATGTATATATACATATATATGTATATATGTATATATGTATATAGGTATATACATATGGCTTTATATATTAAAATGATAACATGGATATATACACTCAAAATATCGAATGATATATATTTATTATTATGTGAGTTGATGATATATAAATATACATATACATATATAAATATGTGTATGTATATATATAAATAAATATATATATATATATATATATTGATATTGATAAAGTGTTATGTTAATATAAAGCATTGTATGTAAATGAAGCACTGCTATTTCTATGAAATAAAGCACATATTATATACCATATAGCATGCAATAGATATAAATGATAATGCAGCATATAATGTGCCCTTTAAAAGCAGCGCAATAGTCATTCCTTAATGCATTGACAAGCTTGCAAATACAACACAAATGTATAGAAGACTCGGTCAAAATTTATAAGAGATATTTGAAGAGTATTTAAACACTGACATGGTCATAGCATGATAAACACAAAAAATGCATGATGGAATGTTTTAGGTGGCACCAAAATATGAAAACTATATTTCAAATAGAAGTCTAAACTATAATCTTTGTCCAACAATGGAAGACCAAGTAAAATGTAGAAAATTTCATGTAAAAATTGGCATATTTGGAGTCGACCTGTTGATCTTTTACCTTGCATTTCTGAAAAACATTCTTCTTTTCTCTATTTTAATCGACCTACTATTTTGTTTTGATGAGTATTATTTTTAAATGTACCCACCCATTGATATTAGTTGTTGAGTCAAACATAGTAGTCTAAGAAGTGTCATTGAACATAGCTTGATTATAGGAAGCTAAGTCTCATATTTTTGTATAAATAGGGGTGAAGATTACTTCATTTGGATGTATTATTCACTTGCATTATTTTGTTTTTAGTCTAAGTTATTCTTGTTTGAGCTAAGAGATTGTTTGTGAGGAGAGTTAAGTGAGTGATTGTGAGTATTTATGTGTGTGGATTTGAAGAATTACTGAAGAGTATTGGAGTGGATTGAGCTTGGAAATCAGTTTGTTTCATTTGGGAATTAGTGTTTTACAAGCATGATATTTTGTACTCTTATGCTTTAAATTTTTTTTGGAAAGATTAAATGTTGTTGATGTCTTGTGTTGAAATGCATTTGATTTGCTAAGTTAAGGTAAGAATATGTTTTGAAAGAATCTTAATCTACATAACTCTTATGAATCCTTATTTGAGTGTTTATACATACTCCATATTAAGAAGTGTTTTCATGTGTTAGTATTATATACTAGGGAAAATAGGAAGCTTGGAATAGCTTATGAAGTATTTTCAATTTATTTGTGTATTCTGAACTATAGAGAATTCGTTAATTACCTTGGAATTAGATTGTCCATAGAAGGAAATAGATTATGTAATGTGTTTACTTAGTAGGAATATTATATTCATAGGTTGTTCTCATGTTTAACGATTACCCAATGGAGGGAATTTCCTAGGTGTAGTTAAATATAAAAGAGATAGGTTGTTCCTGGGGTTAAAGATTACCTAATGAAGGGAATTTCCTATGCATAGTACATGAATGGTCATTAAAAAAATTGAGCTAGGGTTGTGGGTGAATAGATGACACATTTATATGAAACTTTGGCCAAATTAGTGTAAGTAGCCACTATTTACATTGTTAGTTCATTGTGTCTATTATAGACAATTCTAGTTCAGGATTTACATACTTTTAGTTGTAACTAACGTATGATTAGGTTATAGATTGAAGGACACAACACTAAGCTCAGAAAGGCTATTTTTTATGGGTTTTATCAACCAATCTCTTCGTCAAAGGGTAGGGCCATCTTTCCATATGTGGCAGATGTGTAGGGGATCGTATTTGAGTTTGTGGTTGGCGAAAAAAGTGCTTGAGTGATGCTTCTCCTCATCAATTGGTGGTCGAGATTTACAAGGGATTTTTTGGACCATTTGTTACTAGTGCTAATGAAGCTCAAGGAGCTATGTATATTTTCTTATATCCATTTCTATGGAAGTTGTAATGGAAGAAATATTATCTTGAGATTTTATTATTTTGGAAAGATTGTAATTTTCAATTATAATGCAAATGGAAATTTTGGAATGTGTTATTTCAAATATGCATATAGTCTTTGAATTATGAGAAAAAATTTATTGCTATGAGTTTTGAACATAGGTTATTTACTTGAGGTTAAAATTTAGTGAATTCACTTTCACTGAACAATCGGCATGTTACACTCTCAATAATATTTTTCTATTTATTCTCAATGCTTCACTTTTCTTTCTAATGAGACAAGATTTCTTCATTTGATTACTTACTATTATTGATGTAATGACACTTTGTCTAAAATTACTATCTTTGGTGTGTGAAGTGGTACCTACACTCTCATATGCACTCATTAGATTCTTCACAATAGATTTATCACTTGAAAATTTTGATGTTCTCAGCCTAAGAATCTTCATAATGGACCTATACTTTAGATTTCTCATCATTTCAACAAATAGTTGACATCTTGCAGTTTCATTTAATTTTTCAAAGAATAATCTCCAAATCTTATTAGCATATCTTCTACAAGTGCATTTTGGAATCTTATCATCCGTCGGCTGCAAAATATTCTCATCAATATCAATTAAAAACTTGGGATTTCTACAAAAAATTCTAGGAGGTGTTCTCAAAGGTAATTTTTCCTCAACCTTAGGAATTTCATCAATATTTAAATGAGATGGGATAGATGGTGTACCTTAGATCGTAAATGGAATAGATGACATACCTTGAAGTTGAGATGGGAAATATGGTGTACCTCCTTCTTCACATGTGAGTGGTGATGTACTTTCAACTTGAGATGTGGTAGATATCCCTCCATCTTCACTTGTAGTAGAGGATGTGTCTCCAACTATGGGATTCAAATCTCTCATTGCATGAAGGTTTTTCATTTGTTCCCTATGTTCCGCCAATACCATATCTCTCATCTATGTTTCATGTTCCTCTTCAATTGGCATGTCTTCTTCTATCATGTTCAATTTCCTCTTTTCATGAAGTTGCCTTGATCATTTTTTCTCTTTACTTTGTATTCTTAGCTTCTTTCTCATCCTTTGTTAGAGGAATCCTTGATCGTTTCCTCGACATGATGAAGAATTGTATTTGTACCATGAAAAAGAGATAAAGATTAGTTCCACCATAGTACTATAGAGTAAAAAAATATCTTACACAAATCTGAAATTAGTCATGAAATTATGATACACACAATATATAACAATCCAAAAGAAGCATGAGGAGGGGCAGCAAGGAATATGAAACTAAGGCAATTTTTATTGATTCTCAAGTTTGTGCATAAAGAGGGAAGCAAAGGGCATAAGGAGGGGTAGGAAGGAATATGAAACTAAGGCATTTTTTATTGATTCTCAATATTTTTCATGAAGAGGGCATAGAAGAGCATGAGGTACAACTTGTAATGACTTAACATTCATAATGAGCCTATGTTTGTCCTGCATTCATTAGGATTTCCCTAATGGACTTATGATACTCCCAATGAAGCTATGACTATCATAGATTCATTAGGACTGTCATTTAATGAGTCCATTTTAGAATTCCAAAAGGCTTTCCACCTTAATATATTATTAAGGATTAATGATGAAGCTATAGAAGAGAAGACTATTGTTGAGAATATCCTTAGGATTTTTCCTATAATTATTGACCCAATAGTCATTGCAATAGAAGATGTTAAAGGACTCTTAAAGATGTCAATAGATGATTTTATGATTTCACTTCAAACCCACAAGTAATACCTAAATAGGGTTATCCCTTCTTCCCCAAAGATCAAACCAACATAAGAGGTGTGAGACATTGATAAAGTTTGGCACCTAGATAGTGGGTGTCGCAATCATATGAGTGGAAATAAAACTTATTTGCATTCATTATAAAAGTATCTAGTTTGATAAAAATAGGGAATAATAATATTATGCTCTAGACATAAAACATAATTTCTTATGTGTTGGACTACTAATTCAAAAAGGTTAGAAAGTGTTGACAAAAAACAAAAAAGTGAATTATCTTTAAAAAATGGGAGGAAAAAACTACATTCTAGGCTCTGACATTTATGGTATTGACATTTAAGTTATTTTTCTTTAACATTTATGGTATTAACATTTAAGTTATTTTTGGCTTACTCTTTTATCCAAGAATAATTTGGTTAGGGTTAGCAACTATAGAAGAGTCTAAGATAAAATATAAAGTTTGTATCTTAGGTAAACAAGATAGATAACCCTTTCAATGAGGGAATTCTACAAGAAAAAAGTAGCATTGGAGTTGATACATTTAGACTTGTGTGACCCCAAGAAAACTCTCACCCTAAACAAAAAACAATACAGTATGACCTCCATTAATGAATATAGCTAAAACAAATGGGTCTACTTCTTGAAGCATAAATCTGAAACTTTTAATAAGTTCAAGGAATTCAAGGCCCTAGTCAAGAAGGAATACAGAAACTATTTAAGTTCAAGTTAGAGTAGATAGAAGAAGTGAGTAATCCTCCAAAAAAAATCTAATTTTTTTCAAGAATGAAATCATTAATAGAGATTTTAAAACTAGTGATACGTAACAAAAATATATTGTAGCAAAGACAAAGAATAGGACCATCATGGATATTACAAGAAATATGTTGAAGGTTAAAGGGATTCCAAATGAATATTAATGTGGAGTTGTTGAAATAATACTATAGCTTCCAAATAGATGTCCCACAAAGGTTGTGTGTGACATGATTTCACAAGAAGCATGGAAAAATGTAAATGGAGTATAAAGCACTTCAAATTTTATAGGATACATGGAATATGCATTTGTGACAAGGAAAGAATGCATAAATTGGAAGATAGAAGAATAAAGTGCATATTCATAAACTACACTAAAGAATCAAAGGCATAAAATTGTATAACCCTATCACAAAAAGGATTGTAATTAGAAAGAATGTTGAGTTCATAGACTCATGAGGATTTCCATAATGAATTTATGATAGTCCCAATGAAGCTATGACTATCCTAAGATAGTTTTGAAAGACCTAATAAAGCTAAAGCTATGATTAATATAATACATTTTATTATATTAACAAAATATAATGTGTTGAGCACTCATAATTTTGAATACTTAGCAAAATCTAATCCCAAAATCAACATGATAACAAAATAAAATCATTATATTAAGCATGTATGATAAGAAGTGATAAAGAAACATAAGAAAATGAAGGAAAATGTAAAGCACATGTATAAAGACTTGGCATACCTTAAAATCAGAGATTTGATTTGAGAAACTACCTAATTACATGTAGTTTTTTTTCTTCTTGCATCAAACTCCTCAAGAATTTGATCTTTTCACAAACTTACTTCCTTTTCAATGTTCAATTCTACATAACTCTAATAGAATTACTAAAAACTATAGAATTAACCAATCTATAATGTGAAATTATAACAATAAAATCATAATTAACATTGCAACACTACAAACATGAAAATTGGAGTTCATATAATCAAATTTGATGTAAAAACTTTGTTATTTCCTCCTTCCTAAGTTGGAAAACTAGAAAAAGGTGGTGCAAAGGTGGTGGAATGTGTAAAAACTACATGTGCTTTCCCCAACAACATGAAAAAGCATTTTTTGTCAGATAATGTGCAAAAGCAGGAGAATAACAAAGCATGTGGCCTAGATCACAAGTGTCCTGCCTTTTTTACCATTTTTAGAGCAAGCCAAAATGAACTCACGTTATAACACGAGCTCATTTTGGCTTGCTCTAAAAATGGCCAAATTTCAACTTTTTTGCTCACATTTTGAAAATGTTGATTTTGTAAAGGTTTTTTTACTGTCATCATGTGTAAATAGGGGGATGGGTTTAGGTACATCTATGAGACCTTTCTTCGAGAAATTATGGCATCTTGTAAGTGTTATGTATGTATTGCTTTGTGTGTGAAATGAAGTTTCACCATAATTACCTATACACTCAAGCCTATACATTAACCCTCAACCATATACCCTATACCTTAATCCTAAACCCTAAACACTATACCCTATACCTTAACAATATACCCTATACCCTCAACACTTAACATTAAAACCTATACCTCAACCCTATACCTTAAACCCTGAACCCTACAACCTCAACCCTCATCCCTATACATTAACCCTATACCCTAAACCCTATAACTTGAACCCTAAACCCTAAAACCTCAACCCTCATCCTTATACCTTAAACCTATACCCTAAACCCTACAACCTCAACCCTTGTCCCTATACCTTATACCATATACCATAACCCTCAACCCTCAACTGTAAATCCTCTACCCTATACATTAGACCCTCAACCCTAATCCCTCAACCCTATACCTTAAACCCTAAACCCTCAACCCTCAACCCTTAAACCCTCAACCCTCAACCCTCAACCCTATACATTAAATCCTCAACCCTAATCCCTCAGGGTTCCCTATACCCTAAACCCTAAACCCTTTGTGTACTCTACCCTACAACCCTAATCCTCAACCCTATACCTTAAACCCTAATCTCTTAACCCTCAACCCTTAAACCCTTAAACCTGCAACCCTCTACCCTATACATTAAACCCTCAACCCTAATCCCTCGACCCTCTACCTTAAACCCTTAATCCCTCAACCCTCAACCCTTAAACCCTCAACTATAAACCATATACCCTATACATTATACCCTCAACCCTATACTTTAAACCCTAAACCCTCAAACCTTGACCCTAATCCCTCAACCCTCAACCCTTAAACCCTAATCCCTCAACCTTCAACCCTCTACCCTATACATTAAACCATCAACCCTAATCCATCAACCCTATACCCTCAACCCTATACCCTAAACACTCAACCCTAATCCCTCAACCTTGAACCCTCTACCTTATAAATTAAACCCCAACCCTAATCCCTCAACCTTATACCTTAAACTGCACTTTTTAACCCTCAACCCTTAAACTCCTTATCCTTAAACCCCCTCAACCCCCACCCTATACATAAAACCCTCAACCCTATTCCCTCGACCATGTACCTTAAACCCTTAATCCCTCAATCCTCAACCGTTAAACCCTTAATCCCTCAACCCTAAACCCTCAACTATAAACCATATACCCTATACATTAGACCCTCAACCTTAATCCCTCAATTTCATACCCTAAACCCTTGACCCTAATCCCTCAACACTCAACCCTTAAACCCTCAAAAATCAACCCTCTACCCTATACATTATACCTCAACCCTAATCCCTCAACCCTATACACTCAACCTTATACCCTAAAACCTCAACCCTAATCCCTCAACCCTCTACCCTCTCCATATACATTAAACCCTCAACCCTAATCCCTTGAACCCTCAACCCTTAAACCCTCAACCCTAATCCCTCAACCCTAATCCTTAAACCCTTAATCCCTCAACCCTCAACCCTTAAACCCCTAATCCCTCAAGCATGAACCCTCAATTGTAAACCCTCTACCCTATACATTATACCCTCAACACTAATCCCTCAACCTTCAACCCTTAAACCCTAAACCCTCAACCCTCAACCCTAATCCATCAACCCTCAACCTTATACCCTATATATTAAACCCTCAACCCTAATCCCTTAACATTATACCTTAAACCTTGATCTCTTAACCCTCAACCCTTAAACCCTCAACCCTTAAACCCTAATCCCTTAAACCCTCAACCCTTAAACCCTCAACCCTAATCCCTCAACCCTTAACCCTTAAACTTTAAACCTTCAACCCTTAGACCCTTAACCCTTAAACCCTAAACCCTCAACCCTCAACACTCAACCCTTAAACCCTCAACCCTAAACCCTCAAACCTCAACCCTCAATCCTACACCTTACACCCTAATCCCTCAAGCATCAACCATTAAGCCCTAATCCCTCAATCCTCAACCCTAATCCCTATCCATAAACCCTCAACCCTCAACCCTTAAACCCTAAACCTTCAACCCTCAAACCTCAAACCTCAAACCTCAACCCTTAAACCCTCAACCCTTAAACCCTCAACCTTAATCCCTCAACCATATTCCCTCAACCCTTAAACCCTTAAACCATTAAACCCTCAACCCTCAACATTCTACCCTATACATTAAACCCACAACCCTAATCCCTATACCCTATGCCTTAAACCCTTAATCCCTCAACCCTCAACTTTAAACCCTCTACCCTATACATTATACCCTCAACCCTTGACCCTAATCACTCAGCATTCAACCCTTAAACCCCAATCCCTCAATCCCCAACCCTCTACCCTATACATTAAACCCTCAACCCTGATCCCTCAACCCTATACCTTAAACCCTTAATCCCTCAATCCTCAACCCTTAAACCCTCAACCCTAAACCCTCAACTATAAACCCTCTACCCTATACATTAGACCCTCAACCCTATACCTTAAACCATAAACCCCCAATCGTCAACCCTAATCCCTCAACCCTCAACCCTTAAACCATAATCCCTCAAGCCTCAACCCTTAAACCCTCAACCGTCAACCATCAACCGTTAATTCTTTACCCTATACATTAATCCCTCAACCCTATTCCCTAAACCCTCAATCCTAATCCTCAAATCCCCAACCTCAATCCCCAACCTCAACCCTAATCCCTCAACCCAATACCTTAAACCCCACCCCAACCCCCAACCCTGTCCCCTAATCCCTTAAACTCTCAACCCTTAAAACTCCTAAACCCTTACCTCTAAACCCTTAAACCATCAACCTAAACTCTCAACCCCAACCCTAATCCTCAACCTCAACACTAACTCATCCCTAAACCCCAACCCTTAAACCCTCAACCCTCAAACTCAACCCTTAGACCCTTAAACCCTAAACCATCAGCCCCTCAACCCTCAACCTCTACCCTATACATAAAACCTTCAACCTTAATCCTCAACCCTTAACCCTAAACCCTCTACTCCTATACATTAAACCTCAACACCAATCCCCAACCCCATACCTAAACCCTGACATCTTTAACTCCTAAACCTAAAAACCTCAACCCTTAAATCCTAATACTTTAAACCCTTAACCCTTAAACCCTAATCCCTCAACCCTCAACCCTAAACCCTATCCCTAAACCCTCAACCCTTAAACCTTAAACCCTAAACCCCATCCTTAAACCCTCAACCCTATACCTTAAACACTAATCCCTCAACCCTCAACCCTCAACCCTAATCCCTCAACCCTCAACCCTAATCCCTTAAACCCTCAACCCTAAACCCTCAACCCTCAACCCTTCAACCCTCAACCTTCAACCCTTAAACCCTCAACCCTCAACCCTTAAACTCTTATTCCTTGAAATGGAGAAAAAAGGGGTGGTATGTGATTATTGTTAATGGAAAGGGGTTACCAAAATTGAACACCTAAAATGCACCTTTTCCCTAATTTCATTAAAAAAAGAGATCTCCCAAGAATATAATTGACTTTCAACATTAAGCTGAGTCAACCCTATTAGGAGGATTTGTTGTTTTCTTATGAAAAAAATGACTGAAATGCACTTTTGGGAGATAAAATTAAATGCATTAATGAACTCAATTATGTGACCTAAAACTTGTATTGCAAAGTATTATGATAGCAAAAATAGAAAAGGTAACTTTTAGGAAAATCTAAGAAGGGTAGAACGGTATGTACCTAACACCAAAAGTGGGTTTTGAACACTCTAAAGTACATATTCACCCTAGGGTGAATAGGTCTCCGTACAAGGGTCCAAAATCTATTTTTATAGTCCTCAAATCCTAGATCCAGGCTTCTAGTTTCTCTAGGTTCCACTATCGGAAAGTCAAAAAATAAAATCTATAGGTGAGTTTACGTGGCTTGAAAAATTTGATGAAAATTTTGACAACTTTTCAAAATTGCTCTTTAGATCAATATTCAATCCTTTTTCAACTGTAAATCTGTACATACAAAGAGAGAAGAAAAAAAAATTGTTTTTGGGTGAATAGGGGTTTCCCTTGGTCAAACCCCAATTTGGTAATTAAACCTTGATGATAAAAGATAATGATAAATGGAGGATGGGGTTAACCCCGTAGTGCAACGGTTAAGTTGGATAGCAGTTGGGTTGTCTAAGGTTTGAATCCCATGGTGGATAGTGGGAATGTCGTAGGGAGAAAGTGGCAGCAGGGTCAACAAAGGAAGTAGTGATGGTGGATATGGTGGTGGTGGTTCAAAATGGCAGGGATGAGGTCCCTTGAATGTGTCCTCACTGGTTCATAGCTCCAGTAAAAAGTGTTTAGGGTGCTACCCCTTAGCAATGATTTACCAAGAAAAAAAAATGATAAATGGAGGGAATTGATGAATGAACAAAGCTATGCTACAACTTACCAAACCCTTAATGGATACCATTAGATGACTATAGTGTAACACATCTCTCTAAGGATTGGATCTTGCTTGAATTGGCTTGAATTATTGCTTGATTTGATGTGTGAATGCTTGCTTGAATGCTTTAAACCTACATCATAATGTTAGCTCCAAAACATAATATGTACACACACAAACTTTGACATAATGATATGATCTTGATTGTTGTTGTATATGACTAATAAATCTTCTCTTCAATGCTCTTGACAATAATATTTTCTCTTGTGAAAGTTTCCTTAATGCTAGATTATTTGAATTGATAAAAAGACTATGTGTTTATAGATGTTTATCTAATTTCCCAAAAAATAGATTCCAGAAGCCAACATTTGAAACTTGAATTTCAATAATTAAAATGCTTCTAGAAACATATTAAAAATTGGGTCTTAGCACTTAAGGAGGAACCATTCACCCTTGGTTGAATGGGTGAATGGGTCCTGGGACCTAAACCCAGGACATACAATTTCCAAGGTGTTTAAATTAATGTTGGAAATTGTTTAATATAAGTTTCTCTTTTATAAAATCAAAATAATAAGGCTTTTTAATGCATAATTTAGGCAATTAGAAGCTTAATTAAGTCCAATTAATTAAGGGGATGCAAACATAGTGTGAAAATGTAAAGGAGTACAATTTTTTACACTACATTTAGCCCCCACTTTAGTGAGAGTATGATCCCATGCTCAAACTCATACTAAAGTAGATAAATAAGTCAAGAGAGGTCTAATTGTACAATTGTGAAAAAATTGAGATGACAAGAATCGAGGAGGAGGATCAAGCCCCCAGGATCAAAGATCACATGGTAAAATAACAAAGGAAAAAAGATACATACACATGCAGCAGCGACACAAGATACATCATACAATGTCAAAATTAATGCAAAGATAAAGAAGAAAAAAGGATCAAGCCTAGGCTATTTGTTCAAAAATATGCTCACAAGGGCTATTGCAATTCAATATACACTAGGTGAGCCCCAAGGAAATATGAGAAACACACAATGGTCTGGTGCACTCCAATATGCACCAAATGTGTACCCATAACCATACCAAAATTTGTACTCCCTGATTGTTGGAGTTAGCAACCCAAGATCTTCAATCTGCAACGCCAAAGAACCTCCACAAGAGATAGAGAGAAGCAACAATGGAAGATGCTATTCCACCAAACAAGGATTGCAATATGATACAATATGATCAATGCAATACTATACAATGCTATATGCCAAATTAACAAATATGCTAGAGATGCCTTGCTTATAAAGGCAAGGATAAGAGATAGGATAAGACAAGATCATGACAAGTGTCTTAATCCTATCACATGAGACAACTAACTCATAACTACCTAGGAAAGTGGAAATTCTAGATAAGACAACTAATACTTATCTAGATATGACAACTAATATCCTAAGTAAACTTAACATGTGAATTAAGTCCCCTAAGTCCCTAGTAAAGGAATAAACTAGGTACAAGACTTATTCACACCAACACCCCCCCTTAAGTGCAACTTAGGGAGGTACAAACCAATGCATAATGCAAAAATATGGGTCCCGACAACTAGGCCTGATGAGGTACCCATGTACAAAACAAAAAACTCTCACAAGCGGAGAAAAGGAGAAAAACCCTGTGGGAGAAAACTCCTCTCCAAAAGAGAGAAAAGAAACAAAGAAAAATAATGAAGGAAGGACTCCTCAAGACCCCCAAGGACAAATTCTTCACCCTCAAGCATCGATCGCAATCGAAGATAACGAGGCGATGCCAAAAGTTTAGTGAAGATGTCTGCAACCGCTGATCTGAGGCAAATACTCCAAGCGGAACACCATCCTCGATGAGCCGATGAAGTGCATGTGGATCTCAATATGCTTAGTCCGCTGATGCTCCACTAGGCTGCGGAAATATGAATGGCACTCGATTGTCACACCAAAGAGTAGTGGGCAGTGGAAGGAATCCGAACTTAGTCATCATTTCGAAGCCACAAAACCTCCTGACTAGCCAATACAGACCTGATACTTAGCCTCTGTCGATGATAATGCAATAGCAGTTTGCTTCTTGCATGACCATGCAATCGACCGAACCAAGGCAAAAGACAAAGCCAGAAGTAGACTTCCGATCATTGACATCACCAGCCCAATCTGAGTCAGTGAAGCCCACAATCTGAGATGCACCTAAAGTGTAGTGAATGCCAAAATGAGTAGTGCCCTGAATGTATCTCAAGATACGCTTGGCGGCCTTCCAATGACTCTCATGAGGCTCTTGTGAGAAGCGAGAGACAAGTCCAACCGCAAAGGAAATATCAGGACGACTATGTGTCAAGTACAAAAGACTGCCAACCAACTGCCGATACAAGGTAGGATCAACTGTAGGAGTAGTGCAACTGGAAGACAGTACAACACCTGACTGGAATGGAGTAGGGGCAGGCTTGCAATCAACCATGCCAAATCTCTGAAGCAAATCAAGAGCATACTTCTGCTGGAAAATGAAGATCCCCTCAGAAGTCTGATGAATCTGAAGACCAAGGAAGTAATGCAAAAGACCAAGGTCAGTCATATCAAAGCACTCCATCAATGCTCGCTGTGTACTTTGAATCATGGAAGTAGAACTCCCTGTGAGAATCAAATCATCCACATAGAGCACAAGTATAAGTAGATCCTCTCCATGTCTCGTGTATAAACTGTGGGATCAGAATGGCAGTATAGCCGAAGCAAGCAAGAAACTATCCATCTTCTCATACCAAGCCCTAGGGGCTTGTTTGAGACCATACAATGAACGCCGGCCTCGCAAAACAAGTGAAGAGTCTTGCACAAAACCTGGTGGCTGCTCCATATAGATCTCCTCATGAAGATCCCCATGCAAGAAAGCACTCTTCACATCCATCTGATATACTGACCATCCCTGAGATGCAGCTATAGCAAGGACAAGGCGAATAGAATCCATCTTGGCAACAGGAGCAAAGGTCTCAGAATAGTCGATCCCTTCAACCTGAGAAAACCCCTTTGCAACAAGACGAGCCTTGTACTTGTCAATGGAACCATCTGCTGCATACTTGGTACGATACACCCACTTGCATCGAACCAACTTTCTTCCCTTAGGAAGAGGTACAAGATCCCAAGTATGATTCTTCATCAAAGAAGAATACTCATCAGCCATAGCACTATCCCACTCTGGAATACCTGAATCATTTGAAAACTTTTGAGGATCATCTGAAACTGCATGACTCAAAAGACTAATTCTAGAAGTCTGAGAACGAGTACAGCGAGTGTCTGTGGGATCACCAACAAGAGGACCAGCCTCCTCAAGAGTAACTCGAGCCCATCGTGGCCTAGTGGGTGAGTGAGGAGGAGGTTCATCAAGACCATCATCAAATTCTTCCTCAAGTAGAAAATTACCATGAATTGAAGAAGACTGAGTAGGTTGTGATGAAGAAGAAGTTGTAGGAGGATCTGGTTGGGTGAAGGTCTCAGAAAACTGAACATCACGTCAGAAATGAACCTCTTGTGTGTCAGGATCAAACAATCTGTATGCCTTCACATCCTCACAATAGCCAACAAAAATGTAACGCTGACTCTTCTTCTCCATGGATTTATGTCGACCATTCAGAATGAATGCCCAAGCCTCACTACCAAATACTCTGAAGAAGGATACATTAGGCTTGCGATGAGACCAAGCCTCCTCAGGGTCATATTTCGCATTGCCTTGTGGGGCATACGATTCTGAATATAGTTGGCACAATTGATAGCTTCGGCCCAAAAAGCGGGAGCCATGGACCTAGACTGAATCATACAATTGGCCATTTCCCTGAGAGTCCTGTTCTTTCTCTCCGCAACACCATTCTGCTGAGGAGTGTAAGGAACTGTGTGCTGATGAAGAATACCATGCGCACTGCAAAAATCCTGAAATGCCTGATTGACATACTCCCCCCCATTATCTGTGCGTATCTGTCAAAGAGAAAAACCTGACTGCTTCTCCACAAAGGTTTTGAAAGTCTTGAAGTTGGTGAGGACTTCACTCTTGAGCTTCAGAAAGTAGACCCATTTCCGGCGGGAAAAATCATCAATGAATGTTAGCACATACTTGGCCCCTGAAAAAGAAGGAGTTGGGAATGACATAAGATCACTATGGACCAACTCAAGGGGTGTGGTTGCACGTGTAGCGTGACCCTTAGGAAAAGGATCTTGATGTTGCTTGCCAAGAACACATCCTTGACAAACACCATCTATGCAAGTGATCTTTGGAAGACCAACCACTAAGTTATGTGCTTTCAATTGCTAAAGATATCTATAATTCAAGTGCCCAAATCTCTCATGCCAAAGCTTGCTCATTGAATCAGCATGAGCAACAAAACATGAACCTAATGTAGACTCAAATCCATCAAATCGATACAAATGATTCTCATGATCAACTACCCCTGTTGCGACAACCTTCTCAGGATCTTGTAACTGTCTAATAGTCACATTTTGTGGAGAAAACTCAACTAACTTCCCATCTCCAGAATGACAAATCTGATATACGGAAAGAAGATTCGCTGAAATATCAGGAACAAGTAAAACATCCTCAATGCACCCATCTAGCATTTGAACAGATCCTGTCCCCAAAACTGGAATCTGTGAAGAGTTCCCAACTGCAATCTGAGAAGTAGAAGTATGAACTATGGAATCAAGAATCTCACGTGAATTTGTCATGTGATGTGAGGCACCTGAATCAAGAATCCAACTATCTGAAGATGAATGCATAGCTCATGCAGAAAGAGCTTGCCCTTTGCCCATGGAAGAAGGCTTAGCCACTGAAATATTGTGCTTCTTCATGGCTTCCTCCAAGGCCTCTAATCTCTTAAAGCAATGAGATGCATCATGTCCAGTTTTGCCACAAAATGAACAAGGATCTCCTTTCTTTTTCTTGGACTTGGAAGAAGAATCTCCAGAGGTAGAAGAAGAAGGAGATTGAGTGGACTTCTGATTGTTCTTCGGCTTCGGTTTGGAGGGATTCTCACTACCAGAAGATGATTCTGCTTTGGGCTTCTTCTTGTTCTTTCCTTTACCCTTGGATGATTGAGCCATTAGAGCATGATTCTTAGAATTAGGTAAGGCATCCAACTGAATTAACTTGGCCTCCTCCCTAGTAAGACGCTCACAAAACAACTCAAATGTAGGCATTTTGTAATCTTTCCCTATTGCATCCATAGTTGAATAGAAAGTAGAAGAAAACACTTGATAAGGGCCCTTTAACTTAGACAGAATCAAGAAGATACATTCATCACTAGATACATCACGTCCACATCCTTTCAACTGTGACAAAATCATCTTGAATTGAGCAAGAAAATCCTGCATTGAAGGAAACGCATCTGGAGAGAGGGATTGAAGTTCTGCTTGAAGTTGCAAGGTTCTGAAATGATTTACTTTACCATACAATTCTTCAAGTTTGTCCCAAACATTCTTAGGTGTTTTGCACTCCGAAATATGAAACAACAGATTATCAGATACATGTAAGCCAATGAGCCCTTTTGCTTCATCCATTTTACATCTATGGACAAACTTTTCATAATCCCTTGTAAATTCAGGTTGTTCTACATCTAACATTGGCCATAGACCCTTAGATTGTAACAACTGAGTCATTTTTAGCTTCCATGTATGATAATTATGTGGAGTGAGTGGTTCAATTTGCCTTAGATCCGCCATGAATCACCAAAAGAAAAGGACAATGTGGCACTTAAATTGTGCCTTTCACCCCCCCCAGAATGTATTAAAAATTGATTTTGCAACCCCCCCAGCAAATTACAATGAACAATTTTTTGCAATTTTACAAGCTCAAACCAACCGTTTATAACACACGGTGATTTTTACAATTTTTTAGAATAAGGAGCTTGCAAAGTTGAAAACAAAGGTTACAAACAGATTCCTTGCGATTTTCTGATCAATTTCAAAAAAAAGTTTGCCAAATTTCGACTTCGTTGGCAAAAGTTACATCAAGTACAAGCAATAAATGCACTTGTACTTTCAAGCTGAAAAATCTAGCAAAAAATGACAAAATCTGGAAAAATAACCTGCACTACTGTGAAGTTCGTCGAACCACCTTTTCGACGATATCTCGTTTGCAAAAAATAGACTTCGTGGTGAAAAGTTATGCAAAAATGAAAAAAATGCCTATTTTAGGCACTCTGAAGGCTAAACAGGCGCAAAAAAATTAGCCCTCGGGGGCTGGCCGGCGGTCACCCACGTGACCAGGAGCTGGGCGCTGCAAAAAAAATACCGGCGGTTTGATTTAACCGCTGGCGGTCTAGCACATTCACCGCCCTCCTGGCGGTTTACCGGTCGGCGGTCGGCGGTCGGCGGTCTGCACGCGGTCGGCGGTCGGTGGTCTACACGCGGTCGGCGGTAACGGCTTGCGGGCTGTCCGCTGGCGGTTAAAGCCCGCGGTGACCACTAGCGGGTTTGAATAAACCCGCTGACACAAAACAGTCCGCAGAATTTATTGTTTGCGGCTTAAAAATGTCGGGCCGACAGCGCTTTAAAGCGCTTTATATTTTTTTGAAAATTTTTTTTTTAATAAAATGCCGACCAAAAATTAAAATAATATAATTTTTTTTGAAAATTTTCTGACGACACGCGTACCTGCGTAGGGGGGCCGTACGGCCGCCTCTGCTAAAAAAAATTTGTTCCGAAGACAACTTTTGCCGAATATAGGCAAATTATATATCAAAAAAATTGGAAACGGCCACCCGGACGCAATGGCAGGCTTCTTTTTGGCTCAAAGTGCTCCTGTAAAAAGTTGTTCACCAGATCTGAGCTCGAAACCCTTCTTTGCCAAAACTGCAAATGGTGACGAAATCAAGTGAAACAAAAGCCAGATCTGACTTTTTCGAGTCTTCTGGATGTAATGGGACAGCCTAAAATACTGTCAAAAGCGCTGCAATCACCAGATCTCACCAAAATGCAAGCATGCAATATAGGATACAAGAACTCAAAAAATGACAATAGAAATTGATGGAAACTCTCTAATAAAGAAATGGAAGGGGCTTGCCAGATTCAAAGCTCTGATACCATGTTGGAGTTAGCAACCCAAGATCTTCAATCTGCAATGCCAAAGAACCTCCACAAGAGATAGAGAGAAGCAACAATGGAAGATGCTATTCCACCAAACAAGGATTGCAATACTATACAATGCTATATGCCAAATTAACAAATATGCTAGACAAATATGCTAGAGATGCCTTGTTTATAAAGGCAAGGATGAGAGATAGGATAAGACAAGATCATGACAAGTGTCTTAATCCTATCACATGAGACAACTAACTCATAACTACCTAGGAAAGTGGAAATTCTAGATAAGACAACTAATACTTATCTAGATATGACAACTAATAGCCTAAGTAAACTTAACATGTGAATTAAGTCCCCTAAGTCCCTAGTAAAGGAATAAACTAGGTACAAGACTTATTCACACCAACACTGATAACTTTGATAAGGTGCCACACACGACGGTCACAAGGATAGCAAGTTGTATTATGCTAGACACTCATGAAATAAAGGCACCACAAAGAAAGTTGTGTTATGCTTGGTGTCCAATAATTTAGTTTAGGATAGTCAAAGGGGTTTTTCTTAGTTCATGAAATATCTCACTTTAGGGAACATCACGCTCGCTATCACCATCAAGAGAGGATTTTTGGCAACACAAGGGTAGACAACTAAGAGGGGGGTGAATCAGTTGTGACAAAAATTTAAACTTATTAACCTTATTCTCAAATCTCATAATAAACATGGAAGCATAAACCATCACCACATCAGAAACACACATAACACCAAGATTTTTTACGTAGAAACCCTATTAGGGGAAAAACCATGGTGGAGGTTAGTCCACAACATTATACCCTATTAAAAGTATAAAGAAAAAAAAAATGGGGAATGCATATGCATTCAAGCACACTGCCTAGAGCTCGCTGCTCAAATAAAAAAAGGCTTACTGCCCAAAGAAAGACATGTTGTCTTACAGAAACATTTGTATTACATCCAGATTTTGAACTAAGAAAATAGAATCTACTAATGCCTGATTACAGTTTTAGTTAGGCACATAAACACTTCTTCGCACTCTGATTCTGCCTTCGAATGATTAGGACATTATTCGAACATCCCATACCTTCAAATGGAATAAACAATTGCTCATATATATCTGCAACTAGGAATTACATCAACTCCATGTCAGCTTCAACAAAATATAAAATGAATGCAAACTATCGGCCCAAATCAATAAACAATTATTAATGTGAATCAACCAATGTCAGCCACAACATAGTGAAGACCCAAAACAATATCCTCGAACACGAAGCACCTTCAAAAATTATTCCTCGAAGATCCACAACACGCTACAATCACCCTATCGGCCATGAACATGAAAAACATGAACATGCAAGAGAAAATCATCGATCGTGAGCACATAGATCAATGTGGATGTGCAACAAAGATAGATCATGATCTAGAAACAACCACGAGCATCATGAATCACCATAGAAGCATCCGCAACAATTCAACTTACTAGAATCGAATCATCCTCTATCAAGAACACCAACTGAAGCAACAGAAAAACTATCAAAACACGGACACTCATAACTCAATCAAATATTCATGTGGATCTCTGAAAATTAACGTGGATAAACTAGATATACTTGACAATAAACCCTTTAATCCAAAACCTATGATCATCAACATACTGACCTAGCCTTCATACTAAACTTCACTTCACCACTGACAATTTGCAACTTATTTTATTACAATTTTCTCAATATCCTCAACATATACAGCCTCTAATGACATTAATGCCAATAGTGTTGACATCAATGAAAACCACATATCAGCAGCATCCAACAATCTCCCCCTTTGGCATTGATGGCAACACATGATGTGAAAAACACCATCAATGTAACTTTCTCTTGGCACTTTTCTCCCCCTTAGGTTTGGACTCTTTTCTCCTCAACTCTTTCACATGACTCTTCTCCCCACAATTTTTTTCACATGACTCTTCTCCCCCTTTGACATCAATGACAAAGATACACATTGTCTTTCTCTACACAAGTTCTGAACACATTTTTAAACATTTGACTACTCCCCCTGAGTAGCAGCCACCACAACATCAATTCATATCAAGATATGATTATGAAATGCACTGACTAATGCAAGTCAATGAATCTTAGTTCTAATTAGGAGGGGTAATCACCCCTAGCTTCCCTCTGAGATAACTCAAAAGTATCCTTAGGAAAAGGCTTAGTAAAGATATCTGCAATTTGTTCCTTAGTGGGCGCATATTCCAATCTAACTTCCTTCTCACTCACCTTCTCTCTCAAAAAGTGAAACTTGATAGATATATGCTTGGTTTTTGAATGCAGCACCAGATTCTTAGAAATGTTAATTTCACTTGAATTATCATAGAATATAGCAATAGGTTCATCATACACAACTCTGATATCTTTCAACATTTTCTTCATCCACAATACTTGAGTAAATTTTTTAGTAGCAACAATGTATTATGCCTCTGCAGTAGATACACAAATGGCATTCTACTTCTTACTTAACCATGAAATCAGCTTCTTTCCTAAGAAAAATGCACCACCACTAGTACTCTTTATGTCATCCACATATCCTACCCAATCAGCATCAATAAAAGAACTCAAAGTAAGATCATCATCTTTAGCATACCATAGGCCAAAATCAATTGTCCCCTTCGAGTATTTGAAAATCCTCTTCACAGCAGTCACATGAGATTCCTTAGGATCAACTTGAAATATTGCAACAATGCATACAACATTCATGATATCAGGTCTAGTTTGAGTCAAATAGAGCAATCCACCAATCATCAATATGTATCTAGTCTGATTTTCTTTAGGAGAATCATCATCTTGTGTCAACTTACATCCGGTCACCATAGGTGTGCCAACTGGCTTTGAATCTTCCATTCCAAACTTCTTAGCAATTCTTTCACATACTTGGACTGAGATATAAAGATCCCTTTATCTAGCTGAGTATTTTTCAATCCCAAAAAGAATTTCATTTCTCCAATCATAGACATCTCAAAATCACTCTGTATCTCATTAGCAAACTTCATGCACAAACTATCATCTCCTCCAAAAATGATATCATCAACAAAGACTTCAACAATCAAATCTTTATCATGATCAATCTTGAAATACAAGTTTCTATCAACAGTACCTTTATTAAATCCAATCTTCAACAAATACTTATACAATCTGGCATACCATGCTCTTGGGGATTGCTTAAGTCCATACAATGCTTTCTTCAACCGAAAAACCATATCTCCATGATCAGTCAATTGAAATCCATCAGGTTGCTCAACATACACTTCTTCCAGTTCACCATTTAGAAATGCTAACTTGACATCCATCTGATAAACCTTGAAGTTTTTGTAAGCAGCATAAGAAATAAATAGTCTCACAACTTCAATCCTAGCAATAGCAAAAAATTTTCCTTTAAATTCAACTCCTTCCATCTGAGAATATCCTTTACACACCAGTCTTTCTTTGTTTCTAAGAACTTCACCTTTCTCATTCAGTTTGTTCTGAAAAACCCATTTAGTTCCAATTACAGTTTTGTCCTTAGGTCTAGGAACAAGAATCCATGTATTATTCTTCTCAATTTGTTGTAGTTCTTTCATTTCTTCCACCCAATGTTCATCTTTTCATGCTTCATTGACACTATTAGGCTTAGTCTTTGAAATCAAATAGTATTCTTCTGTGATTCTTCTCCTAGTTTGAACACCTTTGTTCTTATCACAAATAATCTAATCTTCTAAATGATTTAGTCTTACATACCTTGGAGTCTTAGTATTTTCTTAACTTCAGGCTCTTGTGATCTCACTTCTGCACTTTCACTAGTTTCTTCCTCTTGATTTTGTTGATTCACTGGAATGATCTGAACTTGATTTGAAGTCTAAGCTTTCATTCCTTTATCTAAACTATTATTCTAATCATATAAATCATATCCGTAGGTTCTAGATGGTCTAAATGTGTCTTCATCAACCTTGACATTAGCACTTTCAACTACTTTCCTCAATCTTTTATTGTAGCACCGGTAGGCCCTTCTTTAGGAATAATAACCAAGAAATATTCCTTCATCACTTCTAGCATCAAACTTTCCTATATCTTCATCTATTTCGATATAGCATTTACTCCCAAATATTTTGAAATGTCTAATAGTAGGCTTATGACCAAACCATAGCTCAAAAGGAGTCTTACCGGTATCACCTTTGACATATACCCAGTTGAGAGTGTAAACAGTAGTACTCATAGTTTCTCTCTAGTAGATATGAGGAACATTTCTGATTGGGTAGGGTTGGATGGAACACTCACTGTTCCATGCTCTAGGTCTCACCTTGGCAAACCCCTTTGGTGTCACTCTCCACCACCTTAACCTATAGACCCTAATGCCTGTTAGGCACCCCTGGTTCTCCTATCCAACCCTACTATCATCTCCATTTCCCTAACCAAGCCAATCTTGGTGCTCTCTCTACCATTCTCTCCTTAGCCCTTAATCTTCCTAAAGGCTAGCTAAATCTCTGACCTTCACTAATTCGATGCAGGGGTAAGTGATGTCTCCCATGGCTTAAAGAGCATCCCCCTAGGGTTCTTGATCATCCACCAATCTCCAATTCTCCATCGCTCTCACCAAACCCTCTTCTAAGGTTAAAAAGGCTACTAGCCCTTGAGCCCCAATTAGGCCTCCATCACCGAGAAAATTGTTCTTTGCTCAAAAACTTCCCAAAAGACACTCACTCTTTCTTTGAGATTCTTGGTTCAAATGATTACCTTTCAAGTATTTTTGAGGTCTTAAGCCTCAACTGACCGTACAAATCTTGAACTTGAAAATGAACATTTCCTAGGGTTTTTAAGCCACTGTCTGGCTGCTTTCAAACTATCTACTAATTCTCACATCAAATGAACTGATGGAGCCTTCTCCTTCATACCATAACTAGGTAAGACACTTACCTACCACCTCCAAAAGGAATTTTCCCAAGAACTTGACCCCTGCAACTTTTATGTGCTCTACACCTCTTGCCTTCCTAGTCAGGCACCATTCTGGCTCGCCTAGGGCAAGATCTTTCTAACAGCTCCTGACCTTTCCCAAACCCTACAACCTACCATATGTACAAACATGGAGTCTAGGAACTGTTCCCAATGGGGCCGGATAATTTGTACGATAGGAAAGTGGTCTAGCACTCCATTCTTTCCAACCTATCTGATTCAGACCAGCAACAGGGTGCACACAAAACTATTTACAAATAGTGATTAGAAATGAAAAAAAGAACTAAATAATGGCACACAAGACTAGAATACAAACAACACCACATCCTCCATACAAAACAGTAATAAATTCAACCCATTAGAGCTCTTCTTGAAGCAAAAACCAAAAAAATGACCCACAAAAACTGTCTTTTCTTCAATTTCACAAAGTCACACTACAATGTTGATGCTTCCAACCTCACATTCAGGTCAAGGCATGTCTTAAATATATTTTCAAAATAGTTAGACTCCTTAGGTCGGTCATGTAAGACATCAAATGGAAAAGTTGTAAAACGCGTTGTGTTTTTCAACTTTTGCCAAATGTTAGCAACCTAAGCAAGTTTTGTTCCTAAACTTATCCATCCTCTTCACTTCTTATTCTATTGATCACAACAGATCAAGACTTATTCATAAACCTCAAATGCTAACTAGATTGTCAACATGACCTTCGAAATAACATAACCAAACAAAATTCAATCTAGACATCCTAGCCATTTAGTGTTTCCTAGGTGCTCCTGCACCATTCTCCCCCCCTACACAAACACTAAGGAATGTGAGGAGAGATCAATGATTCATCAATTCCGTGCTTCTTGAACTGAGCTTCATCTACCCAAGTAGCCTCAAATTCATGTTTGTTCTTCCATTTGATAAGATGCTCCATATACACCTTATGCCTTGTAGATTTCTTCACTCTTGACTCCAAGATTCTCTCTGCTTGTAGCTTGTCTAGATTAGGTAAGGCTATGTTGCTTACATCCTTGAAGATCTCCCTACTTTCCTGATCTGAGTTACTGACTGTTCTATTATATCTAATCAAATCAGCTACATTGAATACTGGTGAAATTCCTAAATCTATAGGTAACTCCACCTTGTATGCATTTTTCCCATACTTGGCTATCACCTTGCATGGTCCCACTCTTTTCATCTAAAATTTGGTTGATGTACCCTTCTGCAACCTAGATTTGTTGAGGGGAACCATGACATAATCTCCTACTGCAAATTGCAAATCTTTTCTTGACAAATTTACCTTATCCTTCAACTTTTGTGTAGCTTCCGTGACTGTCCTCTTTACCTGCTCCTGAATCTCCTTCATGGTTTGAGTGAAGTCCTCTACATGTCCACTCCTATTCTCCATAGCTCCAAGATCTCTAAGCTCACACACACCTCTTGGGTGCATCCCATACACTATTTCAAAAGGGCTCTTCCCTATAGTTTTGTTCACACTGTCATTGTATGCATACTCAGCCTGTGAGATAACCATGTCCCATGTCTATCCATACTCCTTAGTTAGGAATCCTAGAAGGTTACCTAACACTCTATTAACTACCTCAATTTTTCCATCAGTCTGAGGATGGTAAGCTGATCCAAAGGATAAATTGGTACCTAATCTGCTCCATAGAGTCTTCCAAAAATGACTCATGAACTTCACATCTCTGTCAGAAACAATACTTAAAGGTAGTCCATGAATCCTTACCACTTCCTTGAAGAAAAGATGAGCTATGTAGCTAGCATCATGAGTAGTTTTGTAGGGAATAAAATGACTCATTTTTCTAAATTTGTCTACCACTACATAAACACTATCACAGCCTGCCTTGGTCTTAGGGAGTCCTACCACAAAATCCATGCTCACACACTCCCATGGTCTGTTTGGAATGGGTAGAGGTTGATACAAACCAGAATTACTAGCTCCTCCCTTAGCTTTCATACACACCACACATTGCTCCACATATTTTCTGACATGTCTTGCCAACTTAGGCCAATAGTAGAACCTCTGCACTAGTTCCAATGTCTTGTTGATGCCAAAATGTCCACTAAGACTGCCATTATGCTTCTCTTGAATGAGGTTTTCTCTCATTGATCCTCTTGGAACACACAACTAATTTCCTTTGAAAAACAAACCACTTTGTGCAAGGCCCAGTACATTAAAATGACTACAAAGTCTTAAACATACCTTGCAGACTTAAAAGTCTTCATCTTCCCCATAGAGATCCTTGAAACTCTCTATGCCAATGCTCTTGATCTCAGATTCTTGCACCGCTAACAAATTCTCCCTCGCTAGTGCATCTCGCCACCTTGTTCAACTCGTCTCCTTCTTATGCTTAATGGTGCGGTAAAGCTTGGATGTATTCCATCCATTTCAAATGCCTATTACTCAACTTCTCTTGAGTGTTGATATAAAGGCGCTCTAATTGTCAAGAAGATCACAAACCCTTGGTAGAAGGTAATGCCTCCACTTCCTAAGGATCAACCAGCATAAAGTTCTGTCAGGTTGAATACTTCTTTTCTCTGCTTCATTGAGCTTCACTAAAGAAGGCTATGGTGGCCTGCCCTCTGACTTCAATGACTTCCTCCTACTGCAACTCCACTAGCATCACATTCCACAATAAACAACTTGTCAAAACTAGGCAATAAGAGAATAGGTTGAGTTGCCACCTCTTGTTTCAGTTTCTCAAAACCTTTCTCAACTTCTTGAGTCCACTTAAACTTAGTCTTTAAACCACCTTTTATTGTATCTAGGACTGGTGCATAGATACCACTAAAGTTCCTTATGAATTTTCTATAAAATTGAGCCAATCCATGAAAACTTCTTACCTTTTTCCCTGTGGTTGGTGTAGGCCAGTTTAGTATAGCTTCCACTTTGCTTGGGTCCATTTTTAAAGTTCCTTGGGATACTACAGACCCCAAATACACAAGCTCATGTTTGAAGAACTCACATTTCTCTAGATTGATGGCTAACTTCTCTTCTTGCAATCTTCTAAGGACCATCTCCACATGCTTTAGGTGTTCTTCTGTTGTCTTACTAAAGATGAGTATATCATCAAGATACACTACCACAAATATCCCTGTAAAGTCTTTAAGCACTTCATTCATGAGCCTCATGAATGTGCTAGGGGCATTAGAAAGGCCAAATGGCATAACTCTCCACTCATACAACCCATCATTTGTCTTAAAGGTTGTTTTCCACTCATCTCCATCCTTGATTCTGATCTGATGGTATCCACTCTTGAGATCCAACTTGCTAAAGTACTGAGCTCCTCCAAGACAATCCATTAAATCTTCAATCCTAGGGATAGGGAATCTATATCTGATTGTAATTTTGTTTATAGCTCTAGAGTCAGTGCAAAGTCTCCACTTACCACCTTTCTTTCTTGCTAAGACCACTAGTACTACACATGGGCTGATGCTCTTCCTAATCAAGCCTTGATCCAATAACTCCTGCACTTGTCTAACTACCTCTAGATTCTGATCTGGTGTAAGCTTGTATGCTGCTTTGTTTGGAAATGAAGCCCCTTGTATGAAGTCAATCTGATGACTGATGGCTCTTTGTGGAGGTAAGGTTGCTAGTGTTTGATCACTCACTATGTCCTTATACCTCTCAAGCAACTTTTGGATTGCTCCGGGTATGACTATTTTCTCATCCTTGTTCTCTTCTTTAGGTTGCAACATAACCACATATCCTTCACTCCCTTGATGTAGGTTATTAAGGAACTCTTTACCACTACTCAACAAGACACTAGGTTTCTTTGACTGTCCTTCTTCCTCATCTGGCAATGACTGCAACTCAAATGCCTTCCCATCCTTCTTGAAAGAAATGGTGTTCTCTTTTCCATCATACATGACACTTCTATCATACTGGCATGGTCTACCCAATAGAAGATGGCATGCATCCATGGGTAATACATCACAAAGCAATTTGTCTTTATACCCTCCAATGGATAACTCCACCGTTGTCTGCTCATTAACAAGAACACTCTATCCTTTGTTCAACCATGTCACCTTGTAGGGATTGGAGTGGGGTACCTTTTCCAACTTCAATTTCATCACTACCTCCTCTGAGATTATGTTGTCAGTAGACCCTGAGTCCACTATAACCTTACACACCTTTCCAAGTATTTTGCATCTTACCCTAAATAATGCTCTTCTCTGTTTTGGCTCTTCCTTAACCGGTTGTCTGATCAAAACTCTACTGAACATCAGATTCTCCCCCACTTCTGATTCAATGTGACTAACATCTGGTGATTTGACACTCATGGTGTCCTCTTGTGCATATGCCACTCTCTTCTTAGTATTTGATGAAGATGCTTTCTTCGGGCACCTATAAGTTGGATGTCTTACTTGTCCACAATGGTAACACTTCATATTAGCAAAGTAAGAATTGCTCCTGCCTACTCCTCTTCCTCTATTTGAACCTCCTTGAGGTCCTCTACCTCTATTATACCCTCCTCTAGAAGGTGTTTCATTGCCATGATCTATGGATTTAAACTCTCCTTGGTTTCTTTGGTCATTGCCTCTACCTTGGTAGCCACCTTGCTGTCCTCTTTGATCTCTGCCTTTTCCTCTACCCTTAGAAGCCTGGTCTTGCTTCCTCTTGTTTCTTTCCTCAATCTTGATAGCTAATTGGTAACATTGATGTACTGTATTAGGACTTAAAAGAGCCATCTCCTCTTGAATGTTCCATTTCAAGCCATTAAGATACCTAGCTACCTTGATATTTTCATCTTCTGAAACATTAGAACTCATACAAATTTTTTGGAACTCCTCTGTGTAGGTATTCACATCTTGGTCTTTCTCCCTTAGGCTTTGTCTCTTCTTGTGTAACTAAATCTCATAATCATCTGGCATGTATGCTTCCCTCACTTTGGAAACCATTCCTTTCCAAGTTGAAATAGGTTGTTTGCCTTCCTTTTCCCTCTCTGTCTGAATGAATTTCCACCATGTCAAGGTAGAACCTCTTAATCTTGATTTGGCCACCTTTACCTTTTGTGCTTCAGTGACTCCATCACATTCAAAATGGTTTTCCATTCCCTCTATCCAATTCATGACTAGATCAGCTTCCATTTTTCCACTAAACAGTGGTATGCCTTCAAGTGCTTTTCCACTCAAAGCCTTTAATGCCTTCAAGAAAGGCTCTTCTTTCAGAACAGGGTCAGGTTCAAGGGTCTTGTCTTCCTCTGCAACCTCTTCACTATCTAAGTAGAACTTATCTTGATAATATTTTCAAAGTTTACATGACATAATATCCTATGCCACAACCAACTTTCATCAACTTGAGCAATCAGACAACTTTTACCAGTAGCATTCAGGTCAAAGATATTACCTTTTGTTTTTGTACCTGAAGCAATCACATTTCAAGAATTCCCCAATATTCTACACTTTCCATTCTTGAATTGAAGATTGTATCCCTTTTCAACCATCTGTCCAACACTTAAGAGATTATGCTTCAAACCTTCCACATATACAACATCATCAGTATTATGCTTACCATCAAGAGAAATGGATCCTCTGCCACAGATTACACTAACTTTTTCATCACCAAATCATACAACACCACCATCATACTTTTCCAAGCTCATAAATTTACTTTTATCACATGTCATGTGATGAGAGCATCCATAGTCAATCACCCATTCATCTTTTTCTTAAATTATGGTTGCTAGAGCTTTCTCCACATTTGTGCAACTAGAAGATTCAATAGGCATCGGATCACTTTCTTTGATATCAATAAATACCCATTTATCCTCACTTACATTCCCTTTATCAAATTCATCATTTGTCACACCTTCATCAGTAGCATAATAACACTTTCTTTGAAATGTAGGCTTGTTAGGTCTTGGCTTAGGAACACTTTCCAGACACCTTGAGGAAAAATGACCTATCTTATTGCAAGAAAAACATTTAATAGGAAATTTCCCTTTATACTTACCTTCTCCTCTGGCTTCTCTATTGGAAATAAGTGCTTCAAACTCATCTATTTTTCTCTCCTCTTCTTCAATCTCTCTCATTTCCTACTCATAGTTGAACAATTTTCTAGAAGAACTTTCTCCTGGATCATATCTCTTCTTATCCTTTTCAGAGATAGTAGCCTTGAATGCAGATTTTGTCTTAGGAAGAGCATCACCAAACTCACTTAACTCAAAAGTAATAAGCTTACCAATCAAAATATCTCTGGTTACATTTGTCACATTTTTGATCTCCTCAATAGCAGTAGCTTTGGCTTTGTATGTAGTAGGAAAAGATCTGAGCACTTTAGCAACAATTTTTTATTCATCCAATGTTCCACCAGCGCATTTGATACTACACAAAAGTTCATTCACTCTCTGCATGAAAGAAGTAATGTTCTCATCATCTCCCATACTCAACATTTCATATTTCCCTTTCAATCTTTGCAACTTAGCAACCTTCACATGTGCATCACCTTCATACAAATTTTCCAACTTTTTCTAGATCTCATAAGCAGTCTTCAGATCCATAATATTTTTCATCTTGGAATCAGTCAAAGCACTCAATAATGCTTCCTTATCCTTGATATTGTACTCGACATCCTTAATCTCAGCAGCAGTAGAAGGACCATTATGTGGGATGATATACCTATTCCTTGTAATGTTCAAGAAGGGTTCGCCAATGCATCTTAGATGACACTCCATTTGATCCTTCCACAAAGAATAATCTGTTCCATCAAATCTTGGACTATCCTTCTTGTATGTCACCATCTCGAATCACCTCAAGCTATTAAACTTCTTCTAAGGAACCTGCTCTGATACCAATTGTTGGCAACACAAGGGTAGAAAACTGAGAAGGGAGGCGAATCAGTTGTCACAAAAATTTAAACTTATTAAACTTATTAACCTTATTATCAGATCTGACAAATAAATATGGAAGCATAAACCATCACAACATTCAGAAACACACATAACACCAAGAATTTTTACGTGGAAACCCTATTAGGCGAAAACCCACAATGGAGGTTAGTCCACAAGATACCCTGTTAAAAGTATAAAGAAAAATAAATGGGGAATGCACTTGCATTTAGGCGCACTGCCTAGAGCTCACTGCTCAAATACAAAAAGGCTTACTACCCAAAGGAAGACACACTGTCTTACAGAAACATTCAAATTACATCCATATTTTGAACTAAGAAAATAGCATCTGCTAATGCCTAATTGCAGTTCTGGTTAAGCACATAAACACTTCTTCACACTCTACTCACTCTTCTTCACACTCTGGTTCTGTCTTCGAATGATTAGGACATTATTCACACATCTCATACCTTCAAATGGAATAAACAATCGCTCATATATATCTACAACTAGGAATTACATCAACTCCATGTCGGCTTCAACAAAATATAAAATGAATGCAAACTATTGGCCCAAATCAATAAACAATTATTAATGTGAATCAACCAATGTTGGCCACAACATAGTGAAGACCCAAAACAATATCCTCGAACACAAAGCACCTTCAAAAATTATTCCTCAAAGATCCACAACACGCTACAATCACCCTGTCGGCCATGAACATGAAAAACATGAACACGCAAGAGAAAATCATCAATCGCAAGCACACAGATCAATGAAAATGTGCAAAAAAGATAGAGCATGATCTAGAAACATCCATGAGCATCATGAATCACCACAGAAGCATCCATAACAATTCAACTTACTAGAATCGCATCATCCTCTATTAGGAACACCAACTGAAGCAACAGAAAAACTATCAAAACATACACTCATAACTTGATCAAATCTTCATGCGAATCTCTGAAACTTAACGTGGATAAACTAGATATACTCAACAACAAACCCTTTAATCCACAACCTCTAATCATCAACATACTGAGCTTGCCTTCATATTGAACTTCACTTCACCACTGACAACCTGCAACTTATTTTATTACAATTTTCTCAATATCGTCAACATATATAGCCTCTAATGACATTAATGCCAATAGTGTTGACATCAATGACAACCACATATCAGCCGCATCCAACAAGGACAAGTTGATAGATAAAAGATTCACACCTTAGGGAATGCAAGCCATAGTATTACCACTAAGAGGAATGTCATATACCAAGAAAGGTCACACTCTTGAAGGACATCAAACCCAATGTAACCAATAAGAAGACACATCACGTGAAATAAGAAGACCACACTTTGACAAGATCATTTCATCAAGCAAGCAACAAGAGGTAGGCATAAGCCACAACAAAAACATGAAGCCTCTATGGACATTATCGTTAGGCCTCTTGCTATGATAAACACATGATGATGATGAGATTACTAATATTGATGAGGAAGTGCATAATTAGCTGAATTTATTGTTTTCCTCTTCCATGAGTTTAGATGACAACAATTGTGATGATCCTACTAACAAGAGTGACTCACCACATGTTGAACCTAGTGGTTGTCCTAGTATGGAACTTGTTTTTTCCCCCTTGGATAGTCATCTACCTTTCATACACAATGAACAAGATTGGGATATGGATGACTTGCTTTAGGACAACTCGCATGTGTCATACAATCTTTATGTCTATTCATGTTCTTCGTGTGATTGCATGTGCATAATGTGATCCTCGTACTGTGCTACTTGGTGTGCCTTTATGTTTATGAGCCTACTTTGGATGACCCTTGTCACTCTGTTGGTGCGAGGATACAAAGGAATTGAATCTGTTGTGACATTCTTCTATTTGTATCTTCATTCTTTTATATGTCGTAAGCATTGTCTTTGTCTTGTGTTTTTCTTTTGGGGATGGGTTTTGTTTGACATATTGTCAAGGTTGGCTATTTTGATTTTGTTTCAATGTGGAAATTTGTTGTTGGAGGGATGACACATTTTGCAAAAGTTGGTTAAGGATGAAATCATTGGTTGTGGTTTGAGATGGAGGTGAATAAGGTGGAGGTTAATTAATAGGGGAATGGGTGCTTTATGGCCTAGGTCATATAACACCACTCTTCTCCAATTGGCATTCAATAGTTCCCTAGGATCCCAAATTGGATTGACTATCAACACAAAGGTGGGTCAATTCTCAACAAGGAAGACCTAGGGGGGGATCTTTAGGCTTTGAAGGGTTCACCACCAAGAAAAAAGTTGAAAAATACAATTTAACATTCAACTCACAAAACTTAATAATGCAAGCCAAATGATGAGTGCAAATGACAAAATTAAGTAATAGCAAGTTAGGTTGTATGTACCTGGGAAGTTTGGAAATATGATGAGGATTCTAGAAATGCAAAAATATTGTCAAAATATGCTAAGGAGGACTAAGACGCCCTTATTGTTGTCTTAGTCCTGCTGCTATTTTTTGGGGGATATGTGGAATATTTGGATGTCAGAACAAAATCTAAAAGAATCTCTACAAAATAAACTTGGGAGGACTAAGATGCCCTTACTATTGTCTTACTTTCATCTTAAATTTTTGAAATCTCTAAATGTAATCCTAAGGCTCTATGTCCACACTTCCTTATTCTCAAATCTCAAGTCCTAAAATTTCCAAATCTAGCCTGTAGGTGAGTTTCTATGAAGATGACAACTTTTCAATGCAACTTTGTAACTATGCACTTCAAATGGTTTTCAAGTCATCAACCTAAATCTACAAACACAAACATGCAAGAGAGGAAAAACTTGTTGATTGTTAGTAAATGGGGGTTTTCCTTGGTCAAACCCCTTGTTGGTAATTAAACCTTGGAATAAATTACAATAATGAAGGGAAATGATGAATGAACAAAATGCTATGTTGCAACTCACCAAACCCTTGTTATGAAATCTACAAACTTGTGTGAAGTGGCTAGCTAGAATGTAGATCTTGACCTAAATGAATGCTTGATAGATCTTGACTTAAATTGCTTACTTGAATCAAAACCTTGCATCACAAATCTTAGCTCAAAAACACACATGATACAAGAATATCTTTGATACGATGCTTGAATCTTGATGGCTCCAAATGCTTGATGAATTGCTCTTGAATGCTCTTGTGAACTCAATTATGCTATTAGGAATGCTCTCACAAAATTCTTATATGAAAATGAGTGAAAGAACCTTGTATTTATACTTAACTATGGTTAATATCCTGAAATTACACCACAACAAGCTGACATATGAAATCATTAATTAAAGGAGGCTAAATCCTACCAAGATTTGAAATTAAATCCCAAAAATAACTTAAGGGGGACTAAGATTCCCTAGGTGGAGTCTTAGTCCCAAGGCTTGAAACTCAAGGCACAGACTCCAAAAAGGGGCCCATTTAAGGTACATTTGAAATCAGTGTCCCAAAACCTTTGGAGGATAAAGATGCCCTAGGTGGCATCTTAGTCCCATTCTAAAAATTAGGGACAGCCAAAATTATTAAATTATAATTTATCCTTTGATGTTTGTTGGGATTAGCCATAAAAAGATATAATTTATTAGGCTTGTGGATGCAAAATAGGACCAATTAAGGCATAAATAAAGAAAAACAAAGCAAGACAGGCCCAAGCAAGTCTGAAAATGCAAGGGTATGCATTTTCCTACACTACATTTAGCCCCCACTTTAGTGAGAGGGTGAACTTACTTCAAACTCACACTAAAGTAGTCAACCACGCAATCAAGAGGGGTTCAAATGAAAAAATGTTAGTAAGATAGGATGACAATAACCAAGAGGGTGGTCAAGCCCCAAGATCAAGGTCCTATGACAAACCAACATAGGCACAAAGGAACACACTTACGGATGATATATGAAGCCATAACCAAATCGCCAGCATACACCATCAAAGATAGAAAAAGAAATAAAAAAGAGGAAAAATAAAAATGCTATGGATCAAGCTTCAACTGGTCGTCCAACACACTATGGATCGGGTCTAGGCTATTTTTCCAAAAAGGTTTACAAGTGGAATGCATTGTCCACTATACAAAAAAAATCCATTCTCACAAGGGCTAGTGAAGCTAGTTGTCCACTAGATGAGCCCCAAGAGATCCATATCAAATTCATACCCCCATGACTATGATAAGAACAAAGAGAAAATGCACACTCACAAGGGCTAGTGAAGCTAGTTTTTCACTAGGCGAGCCCCAAGGAACCATATCAAATCCATACCTCCATGAATTTGATAGGGAAAAAGAGAAAATGCACACTCACAAGGGCTAGTGAAGCTAGTTGTTCACTAGGTAAGCCCCAAGGAACCATATCAAAGCCATAGCTCCATGAATTTGATAGGGACAAAGAGAAAATGCATGCTCACAAGGGCTACTGAAGCTAGTTGTTCACTAGGTGAGCCTTGAGGAACCATATTAAAGTCATACCTCCATGACTTTAATAAGGTATTGTAGAACCCCAATCCTATACATGCACAAACATAGAAAACAAACACAATATTAGATCCAAATGCAAGTAAGAACCAAGATTCCCCATGAAATTTATCTACAATGCTCAAATAGGAAAGAAATTCAAGAAAAAAGCAAAGAAATTAATTGAAATCCTATTTAAACATGCAAACTCTCAAACC
The DNA here is from genome assembly GCA_007258455.2 of Sequoia sempervirens. NCBI lineage: Eukaryota > Viridiplantae > Streptophyta > Pinopsida > Cupressales > Cupressaceae > Sequoia > Sequoia sempervirens. The sequence continues at coordinate 187 of VDFB02103625.1, read as the reverse complement.
CATGCAGGAATTGGTGTCAATTTGATGTGGAAATTGGCCCTTTCCCAACTCCTATGCAAGCTTGATGAATATTTGTGGATGATTGAAGCTCCTTGATGCAATTTTTGGCATAACCTAGCTATGAATTCATGAAAATGATGAACACTTGATATGAAATGGATAAAAATAGCTCTCAATGTGAAGAGAG
>VDFB02103624.1:0-14747 GCA_007258455.2 Sequoia sempervirens | reverse complement strand
TAATTGTGTATTGGGCATTGGGGATATTTGTTGTCGAGAAAATTATAAGTCTTCTAGAGATTATAAATTTGTGAGAGGGTTATTGTATCTTTTGTTCGCCCTTTATGAGATTTTCCTTAGGTAGTGCATGTTTTTTGGGTTTCCGTATTTGACATCCGTAGGGATGTGTGAATTAGTTTGAACACCCGATTACTATGAACAGACTGTGTGATTTGATTTGAGCACCCGGTTACTACGAACGAGATGTGTTGTTCTTTGCAAAATAGTTGATATTTCTTATCGTATTTTGTGCACTATCTACCCTTGGGTTGTGGAATATGTTATTGTGTTGTCGATAGGGGAGTGGCTTTCAACGGGGGTCGGGACACAAAGGGGTCCCAGGATAACTCGTGTGAAAGTCAGTTTAATCAATAAAAATTAAATAACCTTTATTAGGGATGGAGTAGCTTAATATTTAATCAGATAATTTAGCCTTGCTCATTGGCTCAAGGGCTAGTATGAGACTTGAGATGAGTCGGGAAGGCCTAGAATGGCAAGATCATTATCTTGTCTTCTCGAAAGATAACCGATTCCACACTGGTGTGCATGTGGGGCCAGAATCGTGAGAGGTTACCAGGATAACCCTAGAGGGGGGTCAGGACCTAGGAAGATTTCCTTTGGATAACCAATGCAACCTTTGTGATGACACTCCTATGACAATGATCGATTTGTATTATAGAGTGGATGTATTTGATTCAATGGTTCTGGAAGCAATGTAACCTTATGTTTTGTGTCTTTTTGGTACAATGTTATTTTGTGTTTACTAGTATAGTGTTGTTTTACATTTACTGATACAGTGTGGTCTTGTATATTATTTGTGTCTAAAGATAATAGGTTGTCTTGGTTTCCTGTTACTATCTCGTAACACGGAGGTTGGGCCTACGGGTACTAGATGGTTGGGTGGCACGCATCTTACACTATTGAGTTTCTCTTCCTGTTCGTGATGGCAGGATCTTCTTGTTCAAAAAATTTGTGTGGTTCTCTGGAGTTGTCCTTCTCCTTCTTCATTGTAACTGTGGATCTATATATATAATTGTAATACCTCATTTGTATCGAGATGAACCTTTGTGATGTAATTGTAATAATATTTATGATCTATTCATTATCAGATTTAATGGTGTTGTATATGTGGAAATATGTTTAATACATTTCTATGTGTTAGATTTATCTTAAAATGGTTTAATGCTTTGTTGTAAGTTGTATCTTGAGTTTAATATTCATATGTTATGGTTGGTTAAATTTTATAAGTGATGGTGTTCACTTGTAGACGCGTTGCATAGCCTAAAGGATGTATGTGGCTAGAGTAGGTTACTTTACTCGTCTTGTTTTAACTTTAAAAAAAAATAGTTGTGCTTCCACAGTATTGCATTGTCCTCTAGGTTGCGGGATGGGGTTTTACAGCTCGAAATGATTTTAGTGTAAAATTATTCTTTCTCGATGTTGGGAGAATAGAGTAAATGTTTGAAGTCTTCTAGATAGGAGTTCATTTATTGGTATGGGTTGAGGTACGTGAGTCAAATTTTGATGTGTCGTGGGAAAATGTGCATAGTTACACCATGTTGTTTCACCTAGTTCTCACAAACGTGGATGATTTGTACCTCCTTGGGAATAGGAGAGGGTTATGTGGTTTGTACCTCCTTTGGAAGGAGTGCAGTTTGTATTATGTTTGCCTCTAGTGTTTGGAGAGGGTCTTGACCTTGTTGCCTCTAGTGTTTGGAGTGAGTTTCTTGATTTGTTACCTCATTGGATTGGTGAGGTCATACTATCTAATTACCTATTGTGGTTTTCACTTTGTGTGTTGTCTTAGAAGAGTGGCTTGCAATGGGGGATGACACACAAAGTGGTGTTAGGGATAACCCTTTGCAAGTTGGTTAATTCAGTGATAACTAAATAAACTTTTAGAAGCTTATGTTGTAGCAAACATTAAACAAGATTAATTATGCCTCGCTCATGGACCCAAGGGCTTGTTTTAGACTTGAGATGAGATGAGAAGGCCTAGAATGGCAAGATCATCTATCTTGTCTTCACGAGTGGTATTTGATTCTGCATGAGTGAGCATGGGTGCTGAGATTTTAGTAGAGGCCACCAGGATAACCCATGGTGTGGGGGCCAGAGCCTAGGGAGATTCCTAGAGGATATCCCTTGACGAGCTATGCGATGACACTCTTCCTAAGTCAATAATTTGTACTTGGTATTTGTGACACTTTTGATCTATTCTATGTCTAGAAGTAATGTAACATATATCAGTGATGTGTGAGTCGTACTAGAGTTGTTGGTTTGACCCTCTAGTTCATGTGATGTGGTACTTGTATTTATTTTGTATCAATTTTGTGTAGCCTGTGTCTTGTGGTAGATGGTCTTGTGTAGGAATTCCTTGTTACTATCTCCTAGAACGAAGGGAGTGGGACCTTTGGGTTCCACGTGGTCAGGTGGCACATGCATCTTAATTCGTTGGTTCTTCTTCTTGTTCGTGTGGTTGTGATTTCTAGTTGGAGAGCTTGTGGGAATCAGATTCTTCTCATTCCTTGTTCTCTCAGTACTTATTGTAATTTTATTACCCCTCATTTTTTTTTGAGGTGGAATTTGTAATATGTTATCATACTTGCTAGATTTACCTCATTTGGGGAATGAGTGTTGTAATCATATTGTAAGTTATATTATTGGAATCAAGAGGTATCTCATACTCTTGGATGTAAATTATTCTGAATAAAATGTATGTGAACTTTAATTGTTAAGTAATTATATGGTATGGTTTTAATTCATGTTCCATGTTTGGTTTAACACAGTCTCGTAACCTTAGGGGATTGGTTGGCATTGGTTAGTGAACAGGTATGTTAATTGTTCATGTTTAAGAAAAAATTTTAAAAATGAGTTTGTTTGTGTAGTAAATTGCAACTTCCCCTAGGGTTGCATGGCGGGGCATTACATTGTAATGCAACTGTCATTAATGGATTATGGTCTAAATTTCACTTATTTTTAATGTATATTCAATTTATTACAATGGCTCACAAGCATTACATATTTTTCTACTGACACAGTCTATATCCATCATAGTTCAGAATGGGGGGAATTGGAAAGTAGTTGATATTCTTTGCTTGCCTTCCCAGATGGATTTCCAAATAACCTAATTAGCTTTGATAGAGATAAATTCTTTGACACATAGCATTGTTATTTACTATCAACTGCCTACTTGCATGTGGTGACTCGATCTTTGTCCATAAAAGTATTTTTTTTCACTCAATTGTCAATGTATCTTCTCTCCTCTAGCATGTTATTCAAATTCACTCAAGATCATTGCGTCCACAACAAAAAGCAATAGATTTGTAAGTTACTATATCTCTTACATTTTCATTTTTTGGTGTTGCTTACTCAATGGCTTGTATTGTTCGATGAAAGAGACATTTGTGTCTATTTACAGGATCTATGTCTCCCATCTTTGAAGCATGTGTCCTTGCTACCTTCTCACAAACATTCAAAAGGGAATTTGTAAGTTTCTTTTTATCTTGCCTCTCTTTAATATTTAACAATTTCTCTTTCTAATATTTTCATTCTTTATGCTTTTAACTATTTCTTGCATGAACTAATTAGTACTTTTAATCTTTGGATGCAGTCACTTGAATCAGTAAAGTTTCAAAAAAAGTATTAGTTGGTGGTCAATGATATGCATGAAGGTATAGTCACAATAAAAATTTTATTTCCATATGCATCAAATTGATTGATTCTATGTACATAAAACTCTTTGGATTTCTATAAATTATATATCTCATAATTCATTGTAATCTATCAAATACCATGTTTTTTAATTTGGAAACTTGATCGAGGGTATTTATCCTAGTTTGGATAAGACTTATTAAACAAAACTTATGTCAAAATAAATATTTTTTAAAATAGTTGTTTATAAAAACATTATTTGATTTCATCTCATTTCAATGCAGCATCGCATTCTACTACACTCATTTATCATTTATCTTATTGCAATTTCCTTAAGAACTTTTCATTATGTCTTTATAAAGACTTGACATGATAGCGTGTTGATCATGATTAAGAATGGAATTAATATTTCCCAAAGATACATGCAATGCAACTACACTTGAATTTATTAAATGAAAATGAAAATTACTTGTTTGTAATTGGAAAATTTCTCGATGTAAAAATCGTTAAATCTATGTCTAATGTTTTTCAAGTGTAAAATGAGGTAGTGTCATTTTATACTTTTTCCATACAGTTCCATTTTATACTTTTCCCACTCCTTAGTATTTTATTTGTTCATGTTTATTGTTTTTGTTGTATGCATTTTCTATGTAGATGTGGTCCAATTGATTTTGAATTTAAAACCTAAATTGGATATGAACAATTGGGAAATGTCCAAGTCTTAAATCATTCAATCAATGTCTGTTCAAACAATTTATGATTGTGTAGAACCCCACCCCATAACCTAGAGGATGATGCAACACTATGGAAGCACAACTAATTTTTTTCTTAAAAAGAGTAACAATAACAAGTAAAGTAATACACTCTAGCACGTACATCCTCTAGGCCACAGAACACATCTACATGTGAATTCCAAAACTTACATTTAATTAAACTAACCATAGGATAAGAAATTAACTCATGCTAAACAACATCCATCAAAACATTAACCCATTGCATAATAAATCTAACACATAGAAATGTAATGAACATATTTCCATAGATACAACACCATATAAACAATATATACCATTTAGTCCAATAACGAATAGATCATACATAATGTTACAATTACAACACAAGGAATCCTCCTTGATTACAAATGAGGAATACAAATACATAGTGTCCCACTGTTACAATGAATATAAGAGAAGTACAAATCCATAGAAACACACAAGCTCCTCGAACTAGAAGATCCCACCATCATGAACAAGAAGAGAAAACCCAACAATGTAAGGTGCACGATCCACCCAACTGTGTGGTACCCATAGGCCTAGCCCCCATGCTAGGAGATAGTAAAAGGTAACTAAGATAACCCTACTACCTCTAAACACAGGCAATATACAAACATCACTATACCACTAAACATAAAACATAAGGTTACATTGCTTCCAAAATCATTGAATCAAGAACAACCATTGTACAATACAAACCAATTTTTGTCATAGGAGGAGTTTCATCACAAAGGTTGCATTGGTTATCCTAAGAAGATCTTCCTAGGTCTTGGCCCCCATCTTGGCTTATCCTAGTAACCTCTCACGAACTTCGGCTCCACATGCACACTAGTGCATAATTGATTATCTTTTGAGAAAAAAAGATAATGATCTTGCCATTCCAGGCCTTCCCAACTCATCTCAAGTCTAAAAAAATCCCTTGAGCCAATGAGCAAGGCTAAATTATCTGGTTAAATGTATTAAGCTACTCTATCCCTAATATAGGTTATTTAATTTCCACTGATTAAACTGACTCTCACATGAGTTGTTCTAGGACCACTTTGTGTCCCAACCCTTATTGAAAGCCACTCCCCTATTGAAAACACAATAACATATTCCACAACCCAAGGGTAGACAAGGTGCACAAAAATACGATAACAAATATCAACCATTCTGTAAAGAACAACACATCATGTTCGTAGTAACTAGGTGGTCAAATTAAATCACACAACCCATTCATAATAACTAGGTGTTCAAGTCTAATTCACACATCCCTATAGATTTTACAATATCGAATCCCAAATATGTGCACTACCCAAGGAAATATCAAAGGGTGAACAAAAGATACAACCCTTTCACAATTTGACAATCTCTAGAAGGCTTACATTTTCTCTAGAAAAAATATCCCCACAATTCATAATCACAAAAATACATGTAATTTAAATTAACAACTCATGCAATTAAAAATCACTACCATTCAGATTTCCTAAATCTAGTAGATATATATCTCATATTTAAAATACATCGTTAAAGCATAATTATAATTAATAAATCAACAACGGAATAAAACTAAACATTTACTATCAGTTTCACATCTACTCATAATAAATAACTCCATTCCCACAATTAAAATAATAAAAAATTTAAGGTTAACAAATCGTGCTTGCATGCACTTATGACAATTTAACAACAATTAAATAAATATATTTAATATGTATATATATAATTAAATTAATTATATATACATATAAAATATATATTATTCAACTTATAAAATCAATTATACTTTTCCCAAAATTCATTTAAAAATAATTACTTAACGAATTAACCATTTTAAATAAATATATTTAAAAATATATTTATTTATTTATTTAAAAATAAAATACAAAGAAGATAGATATCCCTTACTAATTCATGTAATTACCCATAAACATACTTACATATAAAAATACATACCTATATCTATTTATTTATAATTAACTATTCCTTATTTTACTTATTAATAATTTACCCCAAAAGTAGTTTACCCTAAAAGCAATTTAAAAGAATTATAAGTATGAAAGGAATTATATACAAATTATTATATTATTCCTACATACACACAATATTATTTCCTTCTCCCTAGAAAGGAGATGGTCTAAGGGAAACCTATTCATACTAACATAGTTTAGTTTTTTTTTAAAGATTCCTTATAATGAACATGAGAATATACTCCTTTCATTTATGTAAGGGATAACTTTAAGTTAATAATTTGCACGATTACTTTCTTCCCCTTCATAAACTTAAGAGCCTAATTTAATTCACTTTATTTTAAGGGTTGTACTATAAAGTGAAGCTTTCCAAGACTATGACCTTCCTCTTCTACTTTTAAACTTCAATGCACAGACATGGGCCAAATACTATTCAATTTAAAGTCTAGTGAATGGAAGCTAAATTACTTGCATTAGCTATAGGGAATTCACATTACTTAAACACATAGTTCCATATTACCTATGGAGGGGTTGGTGGCCATTTTCTACAGTCTAAGCATGCAAATTTCAATGTGACTTAAACTCAGCCAACTAAGAGATCATCGATAGGAATCTAAAGCAAAGTGTCAAATGAAACACATACTGATATAACAAACTATTTTGAATGATCAAGAGTATGGCAATACAATAAATGATGTTGTTCTGATTCCCGTATACGATGTCATGGTCCCAACTCATGCAACCGCCACCAAGAGTGTTACAAGCCAATAAGGTGGAAGAAATTATTATAAGAATACTATACAGTGTTCCAGATGGTGTGTAATGCCCCGCCGTGCGAACCCCAAAGGACAATTACATAATAATTACGACACAATTTTTTTTTTGATTAACATAACATAACATACATGCAATACACATTAAGTCATGACATGAATTTCATTTAAACAGATTCACTAACACATACATCCCTTGGGGTACACGAGGAGTCATTACGAGACGAAGATCCACACAACAACTAAAATCCAAAGATATAATTCATAACAAAGTAAACATTAACAAGTATAATACATACATGATAAACATTGATAAGAAACCATTTAAGTAAATACAACATATACATAATTAACTCAACACAATAATAACTGCCATGGCCAACAACCACATTGGGTTTAACATTACATTACAGTACAATGTTTAAGGAGATACAATGATACAACAGTGTTTCCAATCATGAATGGAAACCATACAATAAGATGACATAATACAATTGAACAGAGGAAAACAAAGTATCATAACTGGCTCCAAGATAAATACAACTCTGGAGTCGCTACAACGGCACCAATCCACACCTTTCAATCCTCGACTGGGGACCCAATGGGGTGCTTAGCACGTTCCACCCAACCATGTGAGTCCGAAGACCCACCCCCTGTGCCAGGAGCTAACAAGAAAGAGACCACAACCAAGAACATCCAAACAGGGAACCACAAGACTCAACATCATACAAAAGTATCATAAAACTCAAGGATTACAAGAGTCAACATACTAACTTAAAATCATAAATCCCATCACATAAATTAAAGCAATGACCAGCAAACAAGTAATCAAAGGATGATCATGAAATACTTCCAAATTAAACTGAATTAATAAACATAATACAATTCCAAATTTCAATCAAATAATAAAATAACATCATATCACAGTATCATAAGATACAAGATTGTAAATCAAATATAAATGAGATCATACAAGACCGCAAAACATACTAAAGATGTATTAAAACAATAATCATAAATCAATTTAAATCAATTCAAACAACAATCTAAACCAACTCCCATAACCTACTTCCAGAGGAACACAATAAAGTAAAACACATGGCAACTAGGGGAGTAAGTCAAAGATAGCCCATGGGTCCCTGCCCTTCCTCCCAAAATGAGGCCGCCCCATCTATGTGGATCTCCTGCCCTTCCTCCTACCTGAGGCACCGCACCATAGGGCAGCTCTCATGAGCTGATAACCTCCCTCATGAGACGCAGGTTACGACCTTGCCAACCACTGCCTTCAGCCCTTCCATTAGTCCTGTATAATTCAATGAAGACGAGGCATCTTTTTTTTAAATCTTATAATGATACTACCCAACCCTCCTAAGTTAATTATTAGGTTTTCACTTGATTACCAACTCACTGGTTCTCCTGTGTTTCTTACACGGGGCGCCGACCCCCACGAGGAGCCACTCTCCCTAGAGACCCAACAACAACAAACCAAAACCAAGAAACCAAGGGTTGTACCATCATAATAAGAATATTAGATCACAACTGAGAAACATGCGAGGCATTACCCATCTCGCAATAAATACATAATCAAAGTCTCAACAATTCTCGTACAACCCTTTTAAAATCATGAAACCAAAACACTTGCCACATCAAGGGCACAATAAGAGAGAACATCAACTGACAAACATCTCAAGCCTCTGGAAGACTCTCAAAAAGTTTACACTAGGGTTTCCCCATCAAGAACTGACAACAATAATTGCAAAGCCACAAGAATTATTTCAATTCAAATATAATGAGTGAATACATCAAATAAGATCAACATCAATCATAACAATGATAACATTAACCGATTTACCACTTAGGGTAAAGAACAAAAGAAAACATATGGGTTCCCAACAAATGGCAACATAAATTAAATGAGAGAAATCTCCAACTCAAAATCAACTCACGAGAAGTCACATCGAAGGGATCTATCAAAACAATCCATACAACCACACATTCAAATACAAGGTAACCATTCATCCAATAAGAAGTAACTTGAAACAATCCTAAAAGAACATTATTTTAAAGATCAATCATTTCCAACCTTTACAATATTGTGAAGTGAAGATATAATCTGATGTTTTTAAGCCCTAAGACACTAATCACAAATCAACAATGGTGTCACCTCAAATAGGGAAACGCAAAAGAGAAAATCAACCTTTAATACAACAAAATCACTTAACAAAACCTAAAGCCACCAACTAGGTATTCCATGGAAGACCTCAATTTTCTCCTCACAAGAATCCCTTAGATTGGTACGAAATTACATTCAGCAATATGACAATGACAACAATTATCTAATCATATTCTCAATTAAAAGATACCAACCTACTCAACAACCAAAACAATTACAATTTCAAGATTCTAAATAACCGTCCATATAAGAACCTCATTTAATAGAAACTCAAATTGTCATAAAGATATCCACTAACTAACAATCCAAAAGAAATAATTAAGAATGAAAACTCAATTCAAGGAACAATTTGTTTTATTGACTTAAGTTTATAAAACTACCATAATTAGGTCAATCGAGTTTACTACAATACTTAACCATGGTAAAAGATATACAATTGTATTATTTAAGAGTTTAGTACAAATGCGATACAACATTTAGAATTATAAGGAATTCAACAACCTATACATTTCTACTCTATTTTATCTATTAAATAAATTCTTCTTTGACTACATATAAATTAAAAATCAATTTTCTTTTATTTCTACTAATTCTAAAATCCATTAACTACATCCTTAATTAAATACTAGTACACACTAAACATTTCTCATAATTTAAGAAACAAGCATTCATATATATAACACCAACTTGAGTTCCCAATCATTTAATTTAAAACTTCAAAGTATTATTATTCCCTTAATTCTACAATTCCATTATAAGGGAGTATTATGAATTCAATATTCTAGAAAATGCATGTCTTCATTAATTCATATTCGTTTTCCGTTATTCTAAGAGAAACTAAATGAAAGCAACAAGTTCAACCAAATTGTCATATCAAATTATAATAATATATGTTTATACATTCTAAAATATAACTAATGCAGTTAATTAATTAAAAGTCCCATCCTACAAGAGCCATAACTCAACTATACAAATATTTCACTAAATACCTTGCTTCGATATTTTATCACTATAATGAGGGTATATTTACATACCTATTCATATACCGTCCAGGGAGACTAACTTATGATAATGCAACAACTATGGAGAGTCTCTGATTTATCAAAGGAGAGTAATTTCTAATTTATTTATTGAAAAGTTCTTCTAATTTTGGGATCCACATTCTTATTCTAATTTGAACAAAAACTGAGACAGGTTGACAATAAAATCAGAGAGATCAATTAAACCTTTAAACTTCCTATTATGTTCAGGTATGCAGCTGAGACAGGCTAATAATGAAATCAGAGAGCTTATTTAATTTTCTACAACTATGAAGTCTAAAATTTGTAGCTATGACGAGTTGCCAATGATTTCAGGGAGATTATTTAATTCTGACCACGATCCAAAGTCTAAACACTGCAGCTGTGATAGGTTGCCAATGGTATCAGGGAGATTATATAAATTTAGATTACCAGACTATGCGAAGGAGCTCAACTAAACACTATATCCAATAACATCAATTTCTCTCAGCTTCGACTGAACGGAGGTAATTGGCAAAGGCTTGAAACATTGCGCAGACCAAGAGAATTAAATAATCTGCTCATTGGTCCTCAATTTCTTCACTTGAACAATCTGCTCACTGACGGCATCAGAGAAGACACACAAACCAAGCTTCCTCCAAGTTTGAGACGGTTACGGTTGCAAAAACGTGAGAAACCATTTTCCCTCAATCTTGCGGATAACATTTGGGATTTGATAAAGAAAAAATCAGAGAGTTTATTAAATCTATACACCCTACCATGCTCAAGAGAGTCGCTGTGACAAGTTGAACAATGAACCCAGAGAGACTATTTAATTTACTCTACCTTTGCAAGTCTAAACATTGCAGCTGTGGTGGTATGCCAATGGTTTCAGGGAGGCTATTTAATTCTATACCACGCCTCAACTCTAAACGCTGAAACTGTGACAGGTTGCCCAGTATATTAGAAAGTGAACATTGGAATATGGAAATATCGCCATCTAATTGCATTATTTAACATATTTTCAAGGGCTGCAACTGCTATAGATTGACAGAAGAAGATAACCAGAGATGAAGGAGGGGCATCCATCGAAGTATATCAGCAACATTATGAAGTTTCGAGTGCCCAAGGAGATATACAAGATAAAGAGGAAGCATAGGTAAGGCACACCAAACAAAAAAACTAAGGGTTGACGTTGGACGCCCAAAATAAATGGCTATATGCAACTACCAACTGCCATACACTCATACCCATCAAAGTACAAGCAAACACATTAAAATTATAATTGGTCATTGAGTGCGCAGGGAGACATGCATTTGAAATGTAAAGACATGGCAGGACATGCGAATCTGCTGACAGAGTGCCGCCACACAAGATATGCATAAATTAGATTTTATAGAAAATCATTATTGACAAATCAATGAGACACAATTTTGACGATGTGCAGAAGATTATAAATACAATTACAAATCTTTCCTAAGAAATGTTGGGATATTAAACGTACGTAGAAGAAACAATGTCTAGGAACTGTTAGCCCACAATGATCATACCAACCAACAAAGTTTACTGGCAGAATGAAACGATACCCTATCAAGCATATTTTGCTTTAAAGGAGACAAACCCAACCAATCTCTCTACAGTTGCTTATTCACACTTTTTACAAAATAAAGAGCAAAGAAGATCATAACAAAATTATTGAGGGTTTATAGCTACTAGATTCTTGAGCGTGAGACAAGCTATTATTACGAAATAAAAGTAATGCTTACGGGTTCAAATTTGCTTACAGACATGAGGCGAGAATGCTCATCAAGCAGAGTGTCCTCCTCCTTCGTTCTTCCCTCTTATTTTCTTTCTTGGTTAGTTACCCCCTCAAGAACGAACCCTTCCATATGCTAAATATAGCTATTATTTATCTTTCATATTCTACAATTCTCTTCGACTTCCAAAACATTTCAGCTTCCTATCTCCTTAACCATTCAAATTCCTTATTATAATGATTATCTAATAAATTATTAATTATTATCGAATTTCATTAAAGAATACTTTTTTTTTACAAAACAATTAGTTTATTTATTTATTAATAACTCTTTACTTAATATTTTATAAAACTAATTTAATTAATTTTCATCTTTATTTCTAGTTTTATTTACTCAATGCTATTTTAATTAATTGAGTACAAATTCCATCAAATATTATGTTAACACTAATCACACACAAAACAACAATATGCAATTAAACACTTACACGAAATCCGAAAGGTCACAACGGGGAACTGACACAAAGGATACACCTTAAATTTTTCATCAGAGTCATTAATAAATGTCAAAAGTATCTCATACCAGATAATGAAGCAACCTCAATTGGACCACATAGATCTGAATGAACTAGCTCCAATGGCTCTGAAGCTCTCTAGGAATCCCTTATTGGAAAGGGTTCTCTATGGTGCTTTCCAACAATACAACCTTCACATTCTTCATCCGGTTTTTGGATAAGTGGTAAACCTATTACCATGTTCTTTTTATGCAAAAGATTTAGTCCACCAAAATTCAAATGACCAAATCTAAGATGCCATAACCACTGTGTATCTTTTACAAGAGCACTAAAACTTAAATGCATATTGTTTCTGATACTAAGAGAAAACATCATATTAGCAGTCATGGGTATTTTGGTTATCATCTTGTTTTTAACATCAACAATAATGCATGAACCCTTTTCAAATTTGACAGTGTGGCCTTTTTGCACAAGTTGACCTACGCTTAACAAATTATGATTTAAGCCTGGTACATAAAATACATCACCAATATATTTTTTCTCACCTTGTTTTGTTGTGATTAATATCCTCCCTTTCCTCATGAATGATGCAATTGTATCATTTCCCATCTTAACTTCAGATTTGATGGACTCATCCAAATTCTAAAATAACTCTTTGCATCCTGTCATATGATTACTGCACCTGATGTCAACATACCATTTGTCATCATTTACTTCCTCTTTTGTGTTGCATGTTAGCAAGACATATCCTTCATGCCCTTCACCTTCATTTGCATATTGGGCTTCCTGTTTACTTTCATCTGCAATCTTTTTTCTACATTCAGCTGCAATATGTCCATACTTTTAACAATAATAACATTGAATAGATGATTTATCATACCTCTGAAAACCTCTACCTCTTTGCTGAAAATTTGCTCTGCCTCTACCTCTTGCTTGAGTGTAACTACAAATTTCTTCATCACTTCTATTGCTTCTTTGAGCGCTGCCTCTTTGTTGAAAACGTCCTCCTCTTCCTCTTGAATTTCTACCTCTTCCTCTTTGTGTTGAAGATGATTCTGGTGCGACTTCTTTTTCTTTCAAGGATACTTTTCTCTTTAAAGCTTTCTCAAGTGGCTCATTTGTTGATTTATTTATTCTTTGCTCATGTATGTACAGTGAACCCATAAACTCATCTACAGATAAAGTGGTTAGATATTTTGATTCTTCAATAGCTATAACTACAGGATCATATTTTGTAGGAAAACTTCTTAAAATCTTTTCAACAATTTTTTGATCATTCATAACCTCACCATTTATTTTCATTTGATTAACTATCCCCATTGTGCAAGTAAAGAAATCTCCTAAACTTTCAAAACCTAGCATTTGTAAAATTTCAAAATCTTTTCTAGGCATTTGTAAATGGATTGTTCTTACTTTTTTTGTACCTTGAAATGATTGTGCAAGAAGATCCCATGCTTCTTTGGTTGTTGAAATAGTTGTAAATCTTGGAAGGAGAGTTTCATCAAGACCCTGCACAATGAACAATAATGCTTTCTAATCTTTTTTTCGATTATTCTCTAGTAAATTCCTTTCATTTTGTGTGAGCGTTGTTGCATCTGCTGGTTCTAAATACCCATTCTGCACAAGATCCCATAGCTCCTGTGATCTAAACAAAATCTTCATTTGAAAACTCCAAAAATCATAGTTTTTCCCATTAAATTTAGGAATTTGCAACTGTGTACTGTTAGCATTCATTATCATTTCGAACCTACTCTAATACCATATGTTAGAAACAATAAACTAAAAACAATGAATGCCAGTACACACTAAAACAAAAATTACAATATTCAATAATAAAACTGTGATTAAATTCACAGAGGTAGATAACTTTTAAGCTTTGTATTTACTTAGAAAATATGCTGCAAACTGTCTTCACAACTTTATTGATGAAAAAGATAGATATATATACATAAAACAACAATTACTTAAAAAAACTTCCAATAGTCATATTTGGAAAACTTCCCCAACTCAAAAAACTAAAACAAAAATCTATGAGAAACTTTCCTAACTCAAAAAAGCTAAAGCATAGACAATGGGAAAATTTCCCAACAACTGTACAAAAAATATTTTTACTAATTTAA
>VDFB02103622.1:0-10155 GCA_007258455.2 Sequoia sempervirens | reverse complement strand
GTGCGTCAATAAGATTTTGTAGCGCTTGGAGGTATAGATTGATGAAAAATTGTGCACTTTGATTTTTATTTCGTCGATTTGTTGTTGACTCCATTCATTTTAGTTTGATCTAATGAAATAAATGGTAAACGATCTCATGATGAGTGAGATCCATTGATTTGATAATAATTACCCTCATGATAGGAGAGGAATAATTTAGAATGTCTGAAGGAATGAACCTGATTGATAGATGAGGGTTCCTTCTTGATAAATTGATCATTTAATAGGTAAAGCACAATTTTTAGTAATTAATGACCTCATGATGTTTGATATTCTGATTTGATAATGTATTGATTTGTAAAATGTTCTTTTTGTATGATAACAGGAGCATTTAGATGTTATTCAGGTGCGAGAGCAGTTCCCTTGGCCCTTTGATATGATACCACGACTTTCACCAGATGAGAGATAGCATATTACTGATTGTGGTTTAGCGACATTAGTGGATATGCCCCATATTAGACTTAATAGGGGTCTATTGACGGCTTTAGCAGAGCGGTGGCATAGTAACCACAACACCTTCCACTTACCTACTGGTGAGATGACCGTGATGCCAGAGGATGTATGGCGTATTCTTCGCATTCCTTTTGTTGGGGAGATTGTCATGCATGATGCAGAGGAGGTTGGTGGGGTAGAGTCTATGCAGAGAGTTTTTCAGGATCCCCATGTTGCGGGAGAGTGGATTCCATGGGTAGAGATGCATGATTCATATGCTCCACTTCCTTTAGTTTTGGCTGGCTTTATTGGTGGATTCATTTGTCTTGATAAGAGGTCAAAGGATCTATCTCTCAGATTGAGTCGGGTATTAGAGAGTCTGGTAGTACATAGGACGAGATATGCTTGGGGCATGTGCATGCTTGCTCAGCTCTATCATGATTTACACTGGATCATGTACCTTAGAGGCAATAATTTATCGGTGAGTGCTACCCTTCTTCAGGTATGGGCATGGGAGCATATTGCTGTTACGTGTCCCATGTTGGTGTTAGCGAGACCAGTGACGAGACCTTATGTGTTTCGGTACAGAGGTAGGCCTACCCAGCATATGATGGGTAAGCTAGATTATTGGAGGCAGATTATTGATGATGTGGAGGCAGTGACCTGGTGTCCCTATTTAGACTATGATGACTAGGATGATGATGATATTGAGTTAGGGTTCGTGTCTAATTCAATGTATTTGATCGGGAAGAGCCCCAGGATTTTGGAGCGATTCCTGTTTCGTCGCGTCTACAGGCAATATGGCATTGTGCAGTGTATGCCATAGGGAGTAGCGCATTACCGACGACGACGGATAGATGTCAGTGATTGGGGTCCTATTTTTCCTTATGGGGCACTTGTTGAGGGTTACTGTGCTCTGCAGCCATCAGCATGGGATATGTGGTGGGACATTGTTGAGGCACCTATTACTCCTGAGTACAGATAGTATTTGGCTCTACACCCTCCTCCCCGTATTACCACTCCAAATGAGCCAGTACCAACACCAGCACCAGCACCAGCACCAGCACCAGCAGGGGGTGGTCAGGTTGGTCAGAGACGGGGGAGAGATGATGACAGTGAGAGTAGCAGTGATGATGACAGTGAGAGTGATGATAGCAGCAACGATAGCAGTGATGATGATGGCAGAGATGGGAGGAGACGGAGCGTAGCAGGTACTACAGAGCCATCTACTTGTGCACCTCGTAAGAGGCAGGCCATTGCTTCCTCATCAGCAGAGCGATCAAAGGTTGCAGGTTTACAGGTGCAGGTTCAGACCTTACAGGGACAGCTGGCACAGGTGCAGGGATTACTAGCACAGACACAGGATCAGATGCAGACACAGCTAGCTACTGCTTAGACACAGATTACCTCTCTGATTTGTGAGAGAGATGGGGCTCTACAGGCAGCAGCGACTGCATAGGCTCAACTAGCAGGTGTACGAGCATAGTTGACCACTACCCAGGCATAGATCACAGCCTTGACTGCAGAGCGAGATACTGTTAGACAGACGGCAGAGACAACACATGCTACTATAGAGAGATTGCAGATAGTGGCAGATGGGACCTCTGTGGCAGATTACATGTGAGAGGCTATGCGTGCAAGCGCCGAGATTGAGTTTTACAGGAGCCGTTACCATGAGCTTTGCCCCCCAGAGCAGAGAGTTAGTTATGCCCAGTCCCACTTAGAGAGGACTCGTTCGAGGACAGTGAGCAGAGGCGTGACACAGCCTCTCCCGAGAGATCCTAGGATATCTGGTGGTGGTCATGATACTGGTGCGAGACCTACTCCTTCTGGTGCGAGTACCACTTGATATCAGTTGTGTACCCTTTGACAGATATATTCAGCCATTTTTGACATGATGTTATTTTAATCTTTTTCAGACTTCATTGTATACTTGACACTTGATGAGATATATATGTGCAGCGGTTCGATTGATCTATGATACATTCTACATGATTTATGTGATGGATGCATTGATCTTATGATGTGTTCTACTTGATTTATGTGATGGATGCATTTTAATTTTTATGTTTTATGATGATCTTTTGTACTAGATTGTATGGATGCACTGATGTTGATGTGATATGATATTGATGATGTATTTCTTTTCTTAATGAAATGCAATGTATGATAAATAAAATGTGATGTAAATGAATGATGTATGAATGAGATGTAAATGAAATGAAGTATATAATGAAACGTGAATGAATGATGTACGGATGAAATGTAATGTAAATGAATGATGTATATAAATGAATGATGTATGAATGAAACGGGCGATATAATGAAAATGTAAATGAAATGAAGCATATAATGAAATGTGAATGAATGGGATGTATGGGTGAAATGTAATGTAAAATGAATGATGTATATAAATGAAGGATGTAAGGAATGAAAATGTAATATATGTATTTAATGAAGTATATAATGAAATGTAAATGAAATGAAGTATATAATGAAATGTGAATGAATGATGTACGGGTGAAATGTAATGTAAATGAATGATGTATATAAATGAAGGATGTATGAATGAAAATGTAATGTATATGAATGATGTATATAATGAAATGTAAATAATGAGATGTCATGTGATAGATAAAATGATGTATGGGTATATGATATATGAATGAGATGTAAATGACATGATGTATGATGAAATGAAATGTATGAATGAAAATGTAAATAATGAGATGTCATTATGAAAATTTTATGTGTCAAGTATACTCAATCCTTTATAAGAAAAGATAACATTATTTGCAAATGAATCTTTGTAACTTGTGCAACCAGTACTCTGCAGATGTATTATTATGAATGCAATCTATGTTTACCATGCAAACCTATTTTATCAATGCAAACCTAAGTGTCATTTCAACAATCTTTTTATTTTGCTTGGTATCATCACTGAGCTTTTAAAATGTTGAAAGTGCATACAAGCATCAATGATATGAGATAGACCAATGATGACTTGAATACTTCTTTCATGATTTTTGATATTGCAAGTGAACACAAGCATCAAGTTATAAGATAGACCAATGATGACCTGAGCATTTCTTTCGTAAACAGACAAGAATTAATCATTTTCTTAAGTGAATTGGAATGTCATCCATGATACTTGGTAGAGCACTTCCCGTGACAATTCACAGAATAATAATGACTAACTCGCAAACATCAAACAAAGAAAAGGTATCATTCTCCTTCCTTGCTTCTCTATTTTAATACATCATCGATTAGCTCCAAAGAAATGATAAGAAAATGATAAAAATAAAAAGCACAACAATTCAAATTCTACTTAATGTATTTTCAAATCATTATTCAGATTAGATCATCGATGTTGAAGTGTGTGTGCTGATGTTTGCATGATATTCTTAGATGTTCGACCAAATGATGTAACCTAAAGACCTATCCTAGGGGTCTCGGGGACTGATAAAAGATTAGTCTTGCCTACGTTATATACGCAGAGACCACGTAGTTCGACTGACACAGACTCCATTTTCTGACTGATGTAGACTCTATTTTTGCGTTTTTGATTTTCTGAATGTTTTTGCGTGAATTTTCTGATTTTCTGTTGTTTTTGGATTTTGATGGATTTTCTGATGTTTTTGGATTTTGATGTTCTGATGTTTTTGGATTTTGATGGATTTTCTGATGTTTTTTGGATTACTTTTCAAGTATTGCCACTTGGTGTTGTCATGTTGGATTGCCTTTCTATTTAAGCTAAATGTCCATTGTATGAAATAACACTAGGATGTTGCCCCCAAGCTAGGGTAAAACATGATATCCTTGCTATGATATGGATAGTGATAATGATTATCTCAAATGATGGATGAAAGGAAACAATCGTAACAAAACTGTACCTAATAGATAGAAGAGCTGGTAAAAATCACAAGTAGCGCCTGTTTGCCAGGTTTTCGTCACTTGTTTTTATTGTGTCCTTTTTATTTTTCCTTTATATATTTTTATTTTTATTTTTTTCGTCATCATGACGCCTGTTTGCCAGGTTTTCATCAAGACAACTTTATTGACCGTGCACTAGGTATCCTCAAGTGTAGAATCGCCTGAGATGAATGCTGTTCATGGGTTCCTCCAACATGTCTCCTTCTGGTGTAGACAGCCGGTATGCTCCTGATCCATAGACTGATATGATGACATAAGGCCCTATCCAGTTAGGTTCAAACTTTCCCTTCTTTTCTCTGTCTGCTTGATTTCTAGGGTTTTCCCGTAGGACCAAGTCTCCGATCTAGAAGACTCTAGGCTTAACCCTTTGATTATAGTTCCTAGATATCCTTTGTTGATAGGCTGTCAAATGATTGACAGCTTGTTGTCGACGTTCATCAAGTAGCTCTAGTTCTTGAAGTCTAGAGATCCTATAATCCTCATCTGGAATGAGTCCTTTT
This sequence comes from Sequoia sempervirens, assembly GCA_007258455.2. Lineage (NCBI taxonomy): Eukaryota > Viridiplantae > Streptophyta > Pinopsida > Cupressales > Cupressaceae > Sequoia > Sequoia sempervirens. Next base: position 5,251 of record VDFB02103622.1, on the reverse strand, counting down.
AGTGAAACTCGAAGGGATGGAATTTCTACCTTGATAGGTAATATTGCCTCTGATCCATAAACAAGAGCATATGGCGTAGCTCCTGTTGGTGTTCTGATGCTAGTCCTATAGGCCCAAAGAGCAGGGTTAAGTTGAACATGCCAATCACGCCCTACCTCATTTACAGTCTTCTTGAGAATCTTTAGGATTGTTTTGTTTGAAGCTTCTGCCTGTCCATTACCTTGAGGGTAATACGGGGTTGAAAAGCGATGTTGGATGTGGAACTTTTCACACAGCTCTTGGATGTCTTGGTTCTTGAAAGGCCTGCCATTATCTGTGATGATTGACTGGGGTATCCCATATCTACAAATGAGATAATTAAGTATGAAAGATGATATTTGCTTCCCAGTGATTGTGGTTAAGGGAACCGCCTCCACCCATTTTGTAAATATTCTGTTGCGGTGATAATGAACTTGTGTCCATTAGGTGAAGATGGGTTAATTTTTCCTACCAAGTCCAATCCCCACTGACAGAAAGGCCATGTAGTTGTGAATGGATGGAGCTCCTGTGCTGGTGCATGTATAAGATTGCCATGAATCTGACACTTTTGGCATCTCTTGACAAACTTATAAGATTCTTGCTCCATGTGTGGCCAGTAATACCCCAAATGAAGGAGTTTCTTGGCTAAAGATAATCCACTTGAATGTGTACCACAAATTCCTTCATGGACCTCATGTAAAGCAGAAGCGGATTCATTATGTTCTAAACAATGCAAAAGAGTACCATCTAGGCCTCGACGGTAAAGGGTATCAGCAATAATGGTATGTTTGGCGGATTGGCATAGGAAGTTGCGCTTTTGGTTGCAAGAAAGATCTGGCAGTAAGATATTATCTCTTAGATAAGTATAGATGTCTCCATAAATGGAAGATTGGCACCATCCAAAAGCGCTTATGGTTTGGGATTTGATTTGGCGTGATGCGTGATTTGGACACTTGTTCCACAATAAATTGATAACGCTCTTGCATTTCAGGCATTTGCAGAAGAGATGCTATTGTGGCCATGGCATCTGCTGCTTTATTCTCTGATCTTGGTATCTACTCAAATTTGATTTCTATGAAATATTTTCTTAGATCATCTACCAGTCTTTTGTATAAAACAAGTGTGTCATCCTTAGTTGGTAATCATTGTTGACCTGATAGATGATTAACTGAGAGCCTCCATACACCTGTAGTTCTGTGATTTTCCAGCCAATAGCCACTTTAATTCCAAGGATTAAAGCTTCATATTCTGCCACATTGTTAGTGCAACGAAAGGTAAGCCTATAAGATCATGGAATTGTGTGCCCAAGAGGTGTGACAAATAAAATTCCTGCCCCTGATCCATGTTGTGTGTAGGATCCATCAAAGTAGAGTTGCCATTGTTGTGTTGTAATGTTAAGGATATCCACATCAGGAAATTCCATGGTCATAGGATGACAGTCTGACAATGGAGCTTCTGCTAATTGGTCGGTGATGACTTGTCCTTTGATAGCTCGCCTTTCAACATACTGAATGTCAAACTCACTGAGGAGCATGACCCACTTTGCCAACCTTCCTATTAAAGCTGCTTTGCTCAGTAAATACTTGAGGGGATCAATTTTTGTAACGAGCTTGACAGTGTGAGTGAGCATATAGTGTCGCAATTTTTGTGTTGCAAATACTACTGCTAAGCATGATTTCAAATGAAGGTGAAGTTACTTCTATGTCCATTGAGTGTCCTGGTTGATATAGTATTGCATGTTCATTTCCTTCATTCTTTGTACAGTAAGGCTCCCTTAATAAAGAGATATTTGTTGTTATGAGTATATAGCAACAATGGCTATTACCGGGTGGCACCGGGTGATTGGTGGTGGCTTCATCAAATAACAATGTCAGTACTGTTAATTTATCATCCCATTTAAAAGACACATTTTTATGCAAAAGATGGTTGAATGGATGACACCGATCTGCTAGTTGAGAGATGAATCTTCTGATGGACTGTAGTCGGCCTTGTAGAGATCTTAATGTACTGATATTCTTAGGAGGTGGCATTTTCATAATGGCTTTAACTTTTGCTGGATCTACTTCAATTCCTTTTGTAGAAACTATGTATCCAAGGAGTTTTGCTGATGTTACTCCAAAGGCACATTTCTTGGGATTTAATTTGACTTTAAATTTCTCCAATCTATCAAATATTTTGCCTAGTATCTCAAGATGTCCTTCTCTCGGGTGTAAGATTTGGCTAAGATGTCATCCATGTAGTCCTCCATGAAGGTCTGCATCATGTCATGGAAGATTGTTGTCATAGCTCACTGGTATGTAGCTCCTGCATTCTTTAACCCGAAAGGCATGACGTTCTAGCAAAAGGTACCCCATGGACATGTAAATGTTGTCTTTTCTTGGTCCTCAGGAGCTATTTTGATCTGATTGTATCCTGAAAATCCATCCATGAGTGATAGCATTTGATGGCCAACTGTTAAGTCTACAATCATGTCTATGTTTGGCAAAGGAAAATCATCCTTGATTACGCTTTTCATTTAAATCCCGCAAATCAAGATATTGCCTCCGATGGTGTGGGATTCTAGTTTTTGAAACAGTACAATGTTGGATATCCATTCAACATAATCAATAATCTGATAAATTCAAAGATCTAGTAGTTTCTTCAAATCATTTTACTCAATAATGCAACATGTGGATGCATTTTTCTCGCCTTTATTTTATCGGGTTTAGTGCCACCGTAAGATAAGGATGCATAATAAGACTGCGGTTCAAGCCTGGCATGTCAGAGTATGACCAAGAAAAATTGATGCATCGTTCTTCAAAGAATTTGATAAAATCTGGCTTTTTTGTATCTGTCATGGATGCGGCCAGGTGTAGTATTCTTGCTTTCTCTGCTGTGCCAATATTAATAGACTGTGTGGGTTCTATCAACACTGATGATATTTCATGGTAATGTTGCGGGAGGATGTCAAACCTTCCATCCTTTTGGTGCCTCAAATGAGGTTTTCACCATTGATGTTTGGTACTATTTTAGGATCAAATACTGCCATAGAATGGTTTTCACCATTAGATCCATTTTTTATTTCCATATTTTTACAACTGGAAGGCTTGGCATCCTCCTGCATGAAAGCATTGTTAAAAGAAGCATTGATAGAACAAGTATCAGATTCCTCACAGCAAAGGTAGTTAATAATAGCGGAGTCATTGTCAAAAACAGGGAGATTGATAGGGTGTTGGGGTTCCCATTCGATAAGCTCGGGATGTAGTAAAGGCAATGAATCATTAGATGGGTTGAGGTCAGCGATGGTGAAAGCTCAGACAGAAATGTCATCCAGGTTGTTAATGGTTATGTCGAGGCCTACAAAGGTATTTTCTTCCACATCATTTATCTCAATCGACGTCCGTTCATCTTCACTTGAGTCATCAAAGTTTTGTGTTTCAAAGACAATAGGATTAAAACTCGAGCTTTGACCCTCCTCATGTTTGGGGGTATAATTTTTGATGACGTCGATCTGAATATCTTCATAGGAAACATTTGATAAGTTATCCCACTCATATTCATTTGAATCTGTTTCAGAGTTATCTCTCATTTGAAGAATACGCTCCATAGTTTTATTGGTGATTTCTGCTCTTGCTTCTTCTGTGTATCCCAGTCTAGTTCTGCCATTTTGCTGAATTGTGAGAACTTGGATCGGTTCCGTTACACTTTGTTTCCCTCGGTTAAGAGATCCTTGTTCTGCTGTATATCCTAGTCCAGTTTTATCCTTATGTTGGAGCATGAGTGGCTGGATTGGTTCTGTTATGCCTTGCTTTCTTAACCCAAGAGGTCCCTATCCTGAATATCCCATCTTCTCCAGAATAGTTTTTCCCTTTCCATATTGATTTGTCTCTATGATATTACTCGTGGAAGTGGAAGCTTCCTCATCCTTATAAAGCCAATTTAGTATGGCCTTATCTTCTGATTCTTCATCTAAGTTCCCAGCTTTTACAAATCTTCCATCTAATGTCGTTGTTGTTTGTTATGATTTTTGGGTATTTGTAGATGGTTGTCCATACATTTGTAAGGAGGGTAACATCTGTGATAGATGGAAAGAGTGTCCAACACCATATTCACTTATTCCTTCATCACTTATCTGTACTTTGTTGGTGAATTGGTGTGAGAGTGAAGCCAATTGTTCTTCAACATTTGAAGGGTTAGATTGTTCTACCCTGATCTCTTGTGATTTTTGTTGTTTTGGAAGCCACTTTGATATGAAACTTTGCTGTTTCTCACCATTAGATGAATCTGATGTGCCAACTTCTCTATTGTGAGGTATCAAGGTATCCTGAGATGTTTTCAATGTATGACAAGCTTGAGTGTCGTTATAGTCTGCTGTGATTGTTACCTCCTGTCCATTGACGGGAAATTTTAGGCATTGATGATAGGTGGAAGGTACTGCTTGCATATCATGAATCCAAGGACATCCCAATAGTATGTTGTATGTTAGTTCTCTATCTAAGACTTGACAAACCACATTTTGGACAATAGGTCCTACTTGAATGGGTAATATGATCAACCCTTGAGAGGACCTTTCTTCTTCATCATATGCTTTGATTGTGAATTTTCTTCTTGTATCAATGGCTTCATCTGAGTATCCTAGTGCACGAATCAACTTTAAGGCACAAATATTTAAACCAGCCCCTCCATCTATCAGGACACACTTTACACGGTGTTTATGGATGAGGACTTCAATGTGAAGGGCAGAATTATGTGGATGGGTGAGTGATACATCATCATGTTCGAAAAATGAAAGGCAATGAGGTGCAGATAGATGTCCCACCATAGCTTGGAATTGACATACATCCAAATTGTTAGGTACCATGGTTGATACAAGGGCTTGCTCAAGAACCTCTTTGTGTGATGGGGAGATCTTTAAAAGTTCCAAAATGGATATTTGCGCCTGTATTTTTTGTAATTGATTGATGAGATTATATTGATTAGAGGGAGGATCCACAGATGGGGATGATAATGATGCTCCTTTCAATATAACTTTGGATTGTGCCCTTGTTGTGGCATTAACCGGTTGGTACTCTTGTTTCCATTTGAGTGTGATTACGTTAATTTGGTTTTCAGATTTGTCCATATGTTGTACCAAATTAGTAGATGTAATGTCATTGTTCCAATTGATTTGATTGCATAACTCCTCATCCTCCTTGCCGGCAGAAAAACAAAGGATTGTTGTGTCATAAACATAACCAACATTCTTGCCTTTGGT
>VDFB02103621.1:0-17768 GCA_007258455.2 Sequoia sempervirens | reverse complement strand
CCTAGGTATTGTTGAAACCTAACCCTAATTGTATCAAAAACCTAGAGAACTCTAATTAAACCCTAACCCTAAAATAGACAATAAGCCTTACCTTAATTGAACCCTAACTCCAATCCTAGCCCTAATTTAAGACTAACCTTAACCCTGACCTTAATTAAACCTTTATTGAATTATAACCCTAATTGATCCCTAACCCAAATTGAATACTAATTGAACCTTAACCCTAAGTGAATAGCAACCCTAATTAAACTCCAACCATAATCCTATTTGAATTTTGACCCTAATCATAACCATAATTCAACCCTAGCCTTAATTGAACCCTAACCCTAAACATGAGTTCAATTAAGTTTAAGGTTCAAATAGGGTTAGACTTTAATTAAAATTAGGTATATGATTTAATTAGGATTAGGGTTGGGGTTGGGGGTAAAGATTAAGGTTCTATGATAGAGCTTGGGGTTAGTGTTAGGGTTCAATTAGGGCAAGGGTTAGTATTAGGGTTAGGGTTATGGTTCAATTAGGGTTTCATTAATGTTAGTTTAGAATCATAGTTATGTTTAGGCTGGATATAAAATTAGAGTTGTAATGGAAGTTAATTAGCATTAGCTTAAGGGTTGGGGTTATGGCTACCTATACCAATGTTAGCATTGGGATTAGATTCTATCACTTAATAAAAATAATCTCTCTATAACTATCCAATCTCTTTTTTTTTTGAAATTATATAATTTAATAAATTATTTCAAATTTACCTATGTTGATATATGAGATATAGCAATTTAAACTCTATACAATTTTATAGTTAACTTGACATTGTGTATAAAAGGTTTCAAAGTATGAATGTTATAATATAAAAAAATAAATGTGTTTTCAATGTTTATTTGTTAGTTTAAAAGATGTGCCAATAATGTTGCAATCACTAATGATTAATTTTTTCTTGATGGTTAAAATAGATTGGTAAGTAAATTCTATCTATAATAACAAATATCACATTTTTTCTTGATAAGTAACAATATTTCATAAATTTATCTATAATTTTATTTAATTTTCTTAATTATATTAAATTATATTTTATTAAATTGTTAAAAATTTAAGTTGCTTATAAATAATTTTATGTGTTTTTCATAATTAAGTTGATATTGTGTATAAAAGGTTTAAGTTATGAATGTTATAATATAAAAAAATAAAAAAATTTCAATGTTTATTTGTTAGTTTGATTTGAGAATAATGTTGCATAGTAATGATTAAATTTTTCTTGATTGGTTAAGGGATATTGTGAAATTATTCAATGTTAATTTAATGTTATGAATGCTATATAATATAAAGAAAAATATTTCTAATATATTTTTAATGCATCTTTATATTTTATAAACAAACATCTAAAATAAAAATGTGATTGTAAAAAAAATACAACTTAATGAGTGAACATACATTTAAGGTTAAAAGTGAAATTATAAAACAAATTGTAAATTTATTTTATTTTTCTTCTATAAATATAATTGTTTTATTTGTCGTCTGCCTAGTAATGCCCACTTCTCCTTTTAATGAATATTTTATTTTGCAAGGGTTGATTTAGTGCTGCCGTTGATCTATTTCCTGTAGATATCAACGGTACCCACCATCCCGTGATCAGGAATTGAAGGATCGCGAAATCACGAGCGGGCACCACGTGTCCTATCTGGGGGATCAAATTTGAGCTATCGCTGACCAACTACCATTTGATCTGAGCCATTCCCCGCCATCCCGCGATGGTGCTTGGGTTGATTGCGAAATCACAAGCGGGCACCACGTGTTTCATCTGATGAAGCCTAAAGAGTAAAGGAAACACTAGCTGACTTTAAATGTATTAAGGGGCGGATTACTAAATTATTCTTGAGATGCACATGTTCTAAATCGATGGATATGTTATAATCTCTCGAAGGTTAATGACATGGCTGGTGACTGTGTTAAAGGAATGAGATTAACGACGCTTGCTATCTCGTGATTAGGGATTACAGGGATCGCGATATCACGGGCGGGTGTCATGTGCCCTTCCTAAAAGATGAAATCTGTGTGACCATTGATGAGCTGTCTCTCCAAGATTTATGGTGCTCGCCATTCTGTGATTAGGAATTTTGGGATCGCGATGTCGTGGGTGCCTGCCATGTGTCTCATCCAATAAAGCCTAAGGAGTGAAGAAAGCGTTCGCCAGTTTTAAATGTATTTCGAGGCGGATTACTAATGCGCTTGTAAGATGCATGTATTTTATTTCAACACAAATGTTATGATTTTAAGGGAAAATCTGCTCGGCAGTTAAAGGAAAGGATGGCAACCATTTTTGAAGGAGCAGGATTTATGGTAAAAAGATCAATGGTGCCCGCCATCTTGCGATGGTAAATCAAAGGATTGCGATATCGCAGGCAACCTCCATTTGGCATTCCTTCATGGCGTATGACATAGTGGGCCCTTTTATTGCCGTGTTGGCGATTATGTCAGCCTATTTTGAAGATGGTCGTCGATGATTTGATCAAACTGAAGGATCAACGACTCAAATTTAAATATGTATCAAATTATGGTTGGAGCCCTTCGTGCAGCCTGCGAGTGGGCTTTAATGGCAGATGAGACATCTACTGGCAGGATTTGATCGACATAAAATCAATTTACTCGTCTCATTTGTATCACAAAGCATCCAAGTATTTTGTGAAAACAGTTTCAGAGCCAAAGGTGAAATTGCGAGCAGCTGCAGCCAGGAATTGGAGTTTGTGTGAAAAAAGCCGTGAGATAATTTTCTCTATTTCCCAGTCATTCTACACCTAAATTTGGGAAGGGGGGTCTACTATGCTTGTCACTGAGTTCATTAAAATCTTTTGTTAGGGCTATTGTTTAATCATAAATTGTGAGGAATTGTGGTATTTTTACTTTGTAATTTCCTATCTCTGCTTAGTCATAGCCACTTGAAGTATAACATTGTAGTGAGGCCCTAGTTTGTCTAAAATGGCGCCAACCAAGCAACACTCTAGCCACATTGAGTATTTGAATAGAAACTTATACGATGATTTCCTAGATCAATTTCCATTATCAACAAATGAGAGAAGGAAAGGTTTGGTGTTGATGCGAGGGAAAATCCTAGGGGAGGGGTTGGTGTGTAATAATTCCAACATTGCTGATGCTAGGGTTCCACTCACAGGCTTAGAAATGTCCAGATTATGGTATGGACAGAGGAATTTGCCTCATCCTTTTTCAAATGGATGGAGGTATGACATGGAAAAGCTGGTTGTTCCAAATGTGTTCCCTGATGTGGAGTTACTTAGAGTAGTGGCCAAAAGATATGACCCTATCACACGGGTAATCAGAGATAATAATGGAGGGGTTCTATTAGAAATTAACAGAGATGTTATCCAACATAATTTTGATTTGAGTGAGCCAAGTGATGACTTGGCTCCTATTAATCTTGAAGAAATGAAGCAGGAGTATACAAAATTAAAATATCTTTTTAGGGTTAAGCTGCTTCCACCTCATCTGGTTAAGGTATGGGGTTCACAATTTCACATCAGCCCTAGTGACTAGGAACCGTTCAGATTGAATTGTTTTGGAAAGCCTTTCCTGGCTACTTTCTATTCATTATGTCAGATTTTGGGTTTTAGCCCTAGTGTAGTAATGCCAATTGCATACATGTTCATGGGGGTGCAAATACAACACCCTAACTTATCTGTAACATATGACTTTGCTTCTTTTTTGGTGGAGAGGATAGATGAAGGACTGTTGAAGCTATAGAATGGTGATACTGGTACTCAATTCTTTTAGTATTCCATGTTGATGCATATGTTCTTGTTTAGGAATGCTGATTTCTTTGCTGAGAAGATGAACTTAAGACAATCAGTTAATGGAGAAAGATTGCTAGTACAGAGATGGGCTATAGATTTGTCCTATAATAAGGAAAGCTCTAGTTATGTGCAATTTGTTAATTGTTTTGCTGCAAGATTGAAGGCTAGATTGATGGTAAATGTACCTAGGATCCCTCAGGAAGTGCATGATTTCCTTAGGCCAAAGGAGAGGAAACCAGAATTGAGGGTTTTACATAACTGGGGTGACATTATCCCATATCCAGTCAGCACTGTCTTGAGAATATATGGATTTCAAGGAACCCCTCACACTGCCATACAATTTGCCACCAAGACTAGGGTTTGCAGAAGTTATGTGGCAGATGGGGTGTATTCATGAAGATAACCTAACTGGAAAGGGGAAGGGAACATTATTTCCTAATTATACAGTAGTGTCTGACTTTACATTTTCAAAGGGAGGCTGGACACATTTTGACAAATTCTTTGTTGATTACCATTTGAGATTTGGTCCAAGGTGACAACATGATCCTGAAGGTTTCTTTGCTCTTTTCAGATAGAATAAAAGGTGGAAAATTTGCACATGAGTTCAATTTCCTAAGGACCTCGATCAGAATGAATTTGGATTTAAATAGAGACGAATTGAACAAGGAAAAGTGGATAGCCATATTAGTTACTAGATATTGTGCATGAAATGGATCCGACGATGACCATTGATGGAATTCACTCCATACCACAAGATAATTGTTTTTAATGAAGAATTTCAAGGAGATAATGGAAACCTTGACAACCAAAAAGATAAATTTAAGGCTAAGTCTCGATATGCAAGGACAAAGTGATATGCCAATTGAAACAAGGACAGTATGTCAGCCTACAGAAAGGCGGCCCGTCTATAGGAGGAAAAGGGATACCGGCAGTGATGAGGAAGAAGTAGACAAAAAGGGAAGAAAATAATGAAGGCACCTTCATGACCAAGCCCCAAATTCAAAGTACCTGGGGCTGTCAAAATCATTGAATTAAAATCTTTACCAGAGCGCAGTCCCCCATCACCACTACCTGAGCCAAGCCCTAAGAGGCAAAGAACTGATCACCTACCTGAGGATCTCACAGATGAAATTATTGTTACTAATCAAAACATGTAGGTTGGTATGCCATCCCCTCCTAGGTCAGCTGAATTGGTTCTATCTGATTTGGATATGAAGGGTAAGAGTGTGCAGGATGCAAGAATGGAGGCTTGCAAGGAGTTCTTAGATGACAATGCATTTGTAAAGACTCTTGTATTCTTGCAATTGGCATGGAGGATGAAATTTGAGGAATATCAAAATAAATGTAAGCAGAGAAGAGAACTAAGGCCTGATAGGTTAGATCAAGAGAATGATGAAGAAAATGGAAGAGTTCAAAAACATCACTTCTGAAGAAGGAAGAAAACTAGTGAATCAGGTTGGTGTTTTGATTTTTCTTGAATGGGACATCACAGATGCAGTGGCTTTCAATGCCATTATGAAGTCCAAGAATCCTTTTCAGGATTTTGAAGAAGAAGTTAAAGCAGCATTACAAAACTCTGCCTTCAGTGAAGAATATGAGACCTTGGCAATTTGGGCATTGGCTCCACAAGGAAGAAAGCCAGACATTGCTGATATTAATCCAAATTTCAAAGGAGGATTAATAATAAAGAGGGCTTCAGAGACTACAACAATCGAAGCCACTAGTTTAACTGTGTATGTGGCCAAGTTGGCCCAAAAGACTGCTGAAAGGGAGGAGGCCGAAAGAAAGAGCCTAATGGAGAAGTATAACATTTTAATTGAAGAATATAGTAAAATGCAACAGAGGAATGTTGAGCTGCAAACTGAAGTAGAAAGGTTCAAGTATAGACATGTACTGGGGAAACATCTAATGCTCCAGGAACCAGCACATCACCTCCCACAATAGGGTCAATGCCTCCTGCTTCTCCAAATGTTTCTACACTAGGGTCTCCCATTCAAAATCCTGCTCTTACCCCTCCTCTAGAACAAGTTGATGAAGAAACAGAGTGCTCTGTTGATCCAACAAAGAGGCAGCTCATGTAGAAAATTGATCAATTACAGACATCACTAAGGGTAAAAGAGGAGGGTTTTCTTTCAAAAGAAAAATAAATTGTTACTCTTGTTTTGGAGCATTTAAATGAAAAGGTGGATAATAAACTGCCCTTTATACATTCTTTGTATTCTTTGCTATTTGAAGCAATAAATAATATTGATAGGGATTAGGGGATAGTGATTCAATAATTCAAAATTGGATCCCTAGGGAAAATAATCTAGATGTTATGAATAAAGCCTCAAGTTTGATGTAAATAACATGCCCCAATCATTGAAGCCTACTTATATATTAGTTAAATCATTGCAAGGTTTTCAGACCTTACCAGATGATCTAAGTAGGAAGATTAGGGAATTGGTAAAAACTTCAACTGATTGGGGTAACACACTGTTACCTGATATAACTGATGAGCAGGGGGAAATCAGAACACTCCAACAATGGCAGGATCAAGCAAGTAAAGTCATCAATAATCAAATTAAAATAATTTGTGATGATTCAAATTATGATTTGTTGGTAAATTGTATAGATAAGATTATTGGTACCGGCTCATTTTTGGAATCTTTTGAAAGAGATGCTAATCAGGTAGCGGTAAAGTATTTTCCTTATAGTACAAAGGTAAAAGAGGTGATTAATTTTGACTGGCCAACTGACGAAGAATACTAGAGGTGGGTGGATAAGTATTTGAATGATGATGAGTAAAAAAGAGTGGGCTACCGACAAGTGGTAAATCAGATGCTGCGGTTACAACATTTCCAGTTTTGTATGGATGAATTTCTTGGCGTGGGTTTCGTGTGGTTTTTTGTTATTGCATCAGCCTTCCTCCACCGACATGATGAATGAGAATATGCTCCATGATTATTGCTGTTGTAACGATTTTTGAACAATAGTATTTTTCAAGGTGGTGGCTGTTGTAACAAATTTTGGAATATCACTAGGTGCTCCAATTGACTGGTGACAGGTGTACTTTATGGCCCGGTGCTTGTTTGCTCCTTCATTTTTTATAAGAAGGATTTCAAGGCCAGAAGTACGGGTTAGCAAGTTAGATAATTTTTGTCGAGTCTAGGTGAAGTTGTAGAGCAAATTGTAAAGTCTGATGGTTTTAGAGAAATGCAATTTAGGTTTTGAGTCATTATGTAACATGTTTTGAGTTCATAGACATTTAATGTTGTATAACAGTACTAGCATTTGAGTTGAAATGAAAATTTGAGCTCACATCTCTCCATTGTACATGCATATCTGAACTTTCAACGAAATAACTAAGGGTTGTTTTATCCATCTCACTGTTGTGGTGTGTATGATTCTATTTTAGCTTTAATTCAAGGAATTAATCAAAATGCTTGAATGGGATTATAGGTGGATATGTGCTGTATAAGGATTTGATAAGTAGTTCTGGGTTAGAATGCACACTGATGAAATTATAATGCAATATTGTCAGGGATCTTATATGTGATGTATTAAATCTGTTATAAACCTCTAGATGCTTATTAATTTGACTCCTGCAATGGATATATGGCACTGATCTAAGTTGTAATTATTCGTGTAGTTCAATATTTGTTTGTCTTTTCCTAGAGCTTGCTACAAATTTCAAATCATTGACTATCTTATACAATGGATTGTGTTTAGTTATCTCACACTCCAGATAGTTGATATTGTCTATGAACATCCAATTCTAGTTGATATTATCTTATCGTGTTGAGCTATTAAGTGAGATCATCTACTATTGTTAATATTGTTTATAATAATGGTGTAGAGGTTGTAAACACATTAAGGGTTCACCCTCTCAGGTCTTGTAGAGCCCGAAGTGTACGAGGCTTTTAAAGTCCTCGTTAGTTGGTCCAAGTCCTTCGAGCTGCCTCCGATTGGAATTGGCAATTCCATAGGTATATTAGAAGACAAACCTGGTTACATTGTAAAAAGAACCAACATACACGTCAACCACTGAACAACCACCTCTACAACTGACTTTTTAATTTTTTATGATTACATGAAACATAAAACACACTAATTTCAAGGTTGTTAACATCACTATTGAAATGTTTTAATTTTTTGACCTTTCAAACATTAAAAAGTACATCATTAAATTAATTATGTAATAGCATAAAAATTAAAAACATCATGAATTAATTATGTAACCACATAAGTCAAATATAATTCTATCAAGAAATTAATATCAAATAGATAATATAATCTCATAACTTATACATTTCAATGTCATTGATCTTCTTCTTCATCCAACTCTTTGTTTGTATCATCCGATCCAGATTCGACATTGTAAGGATTGGTCATATCATCATCATCATCGATATCAGTTTTGATAATGTCATCATCCACACGAGTGTCATCTTCATAAAAATTAACTCCTACATCATCATCATCTAGTTCCTCCTCTTCGACATCTTTGTCAGGGACATCATCAACTAATCGTTGATCCTGATCATCATCTACATCATTTTCTAGTTCTTCGGTATCTTCTTCTTCCACCACATTATACTTTACCAACCTTCATCTTGGATCATGTCTAACAACAAATGACCAACCCAGTTTACCTGGAACCTTTGAGTAAAATACCTGCTCACATTGGCTTGGAAGAACATAGGGCTCATTTCCAGCTCGCTTGATCAACCTTGTATTAACCATGGTAAATCCATTATCATGTTCAATAACAATTCTCTCAGGATAATTTTTCATTCAATTGTAGCTTGTACCATAAGGATGACAAACAAAATTAATTTGAAGGACTTAAAGTCACACTCAAGTATATCATCCAAAATCCCATAGTATCAATTTTTTGAGACTTCTGGATGTATGTTGCTTCTAGATGAAACATTAGTCACCGAAAAGACTCAGAAGTTATACCAAAAATCACAAGTTTTTCATGTCATCCAACATTTTGATTTGAAATTTACAACCATTGCAATCAATATCTTGTGGTGTTTCACCTACAATATGTCAAATGTAAAAATTATTGCAATATCGTTAGCTGATAAACATATTTATTCTTGGTCAAATGTATGCAAAGAAAACAATCTCAAGATATATATACATCAATATACTTGAAAATAATTAAATAATATGGGTGATTAATATATTTATACGTACCTGTTTATCTCTTAAACCATATGCTAAATCAATTTCCCTTTGTGTAACATTGAAATCTCCATTACGATGAGCTTCTTTAAGCAATGAAGCCACACCTTCCCATGTTAATGCGTGACCAGATTGTTGACATCGTTGAATCCATACCGTCATCCAATCAAGATTGTTGGCGATGTACAAATGTAGTGCATCCTACTCTCAACCAACTATACTAAAATAAATTGAAATTCACAAACGACGTATAATTAGTTAAATACCACAGTATATGACCTTAATTTATAATTGATGTATATTGAAGATTAAAAATTAAATAAGTAAAATATACATAAAAACCATATGTAAAATGCATTCCAATTAATCTCTATGACCATCTTATAATTACCTCTCACTTTCCTCAATTTACCTTTCCCCAATAGGTACTCCCCTTCGAATTTGTTATTGGAGTTGGGATCCCAAATATGATCTAAATGGATCTTTGCTGCAAACTTAGGAAGATATTCACTAATGTACACCATGGTCTAGTATACCATATATCCCTCCACCATAGAACCCTCAGGATGTGCTCTTTGTCCAACCAAAGCCTTCAAAAATTTCAAGTGCCTCTCAACCATCCATATTGACCTTGTGTGTATAGGTCCACACAATTCAATCTCCTCAACTTGGTGTATGAGGTAGTGTTCTTCTGCAGTGAAATTTTTTGAAGGTAGACACTTTTGCATTTCACACATTAGACGAGGAATTTTTCTCTCTTCCAATAATTTATATCTTTCTAGGATTTCTTTTAGATGATAGCCATCTACAAGTGATTCAAGGTGCAAATATATTAACGATATTTAACAAAAAATATACGATATTACATAACAAGTAAAACAAATAGCAATTATAAGATGCATACAATGAATTGAACAAATCTCGCTACTTACCTCATGTATTTTCCAAGATCATATATAACTTGCTTGACATTGTTGTCAAAGTTGTCTCAGAGAGATAGAGGTAGAACGTACTGCAACAATTATAAAATGATCTTTTCATTATTTTTCCAAAAGTAGTAAACACAATACAATCGAAAAGTACATGCATTATACAAGTGGTATATAATATACCGTGACAATTACCTTAATGAAGGTGGCGCCAATCATGCTTTCATTCCTCGAATCCAAATCACCTCGTTATTATATTGTTTATGTTCGCAACAAATCCTATGGGAAATCAATTTTTGTATTACTTCTTTTATAGCATTGCTTTGCTGCTCTATTAATAACCAAGGAAGGGCACTTATATTAATTTTGTCTCCATCACTATTCAATTCAATGACATTTTTCATTGCATGATTGGCTTCCTGAATGTCACTACAAATTTTTACAATTTTTTCTTTGTCATGCCTTCTATCCAATATTTTCCATAACGTTTTTGTTATATTCTTTCCGATATGCATTGTATCAAACAAATGCACAATTTGTAGCTGCTCATAGTAGGGCAACCTACTAAATTGTCTGGGATAACTTTTCAGTCCCTGTGGAAGCCGACCATTAATGCCTTGACGACCTTCATGAAGCTATAAGTTAAACAAATTAAACAACAACAACCATTGTCAATTACAACATGAGTAAAAACAACACAATATAAAAATATAAATTCAAAACATATCATATATGATAGATAAACAATTTGATCCGATGTATAACCTTGACGATTAATTCTATTATATTCCAACTTCCATATGCGAGGTGACATTCTTCATGGTTTTGATGTAGTCTCCTCTTTCCCTTTGAAAAGATGTTTTTCAGTAGTTCGATAATTATGATTTCTATGGAGAAAGTGCCTATACTCATCAAACACCCCGGCTTCCTAAACTTGTTGAATGACTAGATTTCTTCATCTTTGGACCACAAATTGGACATGCAAATTTTCCCTTTGTTTGAAGACCTGCAAGATGATATATAATTGGATTAAATATGTCAATTTTTATAATTATATATAATGAATAGATTATTTTAAAAACATTCATGATATCTACTTCATCAAATTAAATATTATTAAAGTGCAGTCAAACATTATAACATACCACAAAAATGTGTTAGCCCTGGGGCATCATGAATTGTCCATAGAAGAATTGCATGGAATTGAAATTGTCTTTGTCGTATTGGTCTGGAGACGTCATACATAGTGATTCCATTCCATAACTTTAGTAACTTGTCGATAAGAGGCTCGATATATACATTCATATCTTTAACTTGGTACTTACCTAGTTGAATGAACATAAACATTACATAATTATTATAACCATTTTATTGCAATATATATAAATTAATGTACATGACTATTGAATGAAAAAAAATATATGTCATTATGCAACAAATAAGACAAATGAGATGCTACTACGTTAAAAAAAATTGATGTAAACAAATACCTGGAACAGTCATTGACAACATTATGTGCTCCCTCTTTATTGACATCTATGGAGGAATGTTATTATTGATAACAAAAATAGGCCACACTGAGTAAATAGATCTCAGCTCTCCAAATAGATTGACACTGTCCGCTCCCAATGAAACCCTGAGATTATGAGGTTCTTCTTTAAAGTGTGGCCATTTTTCCTCAATTTCCCTAAATGTAGAACCATCTGTAGGCATTCGAAGAATGCCATCTCTACTTCTATTCCGTGCATGGTAATCCATCAATTGCACTAAGCTTTCACACCTAAATAATCGTTGCATACGTAGAATAATGAGAATATAACGAAGAACCTTGCGAGACACTTTTTTTGTTAGTTGATCTGTTTGATATCTACTGATATGACATTCTGGACATTCTTCAAGGTAAATTTGTTGTTTATGATATATAATATGATCATTGGGACATGCATCTATTGCCTGATACTCCATTCTATCTTCTATAATAAAACATAACTAGCATGAGCGAGGTAAAATATTTGATGGTGGTAACAAAATTCACCAATCAATCTACAACAAAAATAATTTGTTCATATAAAGAATATTGAATGGTACATATTTCATCCCTATTTACTAGTGATGAACTAACAACAATTAAAAATAGATGAAAAAAGATGACATATATGACATACCTTAACATCCGTGGATTTCATGCCGGATAAAACCATTCTATAACCTCCTTCAAGTTCAACAAAGAACAATATAGCAGTAGAGAAGAGTTGTTTCAGAGCCTTCATAAAGGGGCTCAGATGTCTGCCTGGGTACGTGTAAATCATGAACATCATCAAAGTCATCTTGATCATCATGATCAGCTCTGCCACTAAATGTGGCATGGATCAATGTATTCGTACCATCATCTTCAACTGTGTTTTCTAGCGCATGATCATCTTCATCCATAAGATCATTAACTTCATCTTCGATATTCACAACTCCATGTTCTTCTGCTTGCAAAACCACATTCTCTGGGGCGTGATAATCCATATCATCTGCCCTAGGGTGCCTCACCTTTATAATAATGATAGACACAAATAAACCATGATCATGATCAAGTGATTATATATATATATATAATTTTAAAATAATATAAACATTTGGGTGATCCCATAATAGTGGTTTACAATTTTTGACCAAACTGGACACTGAAATTATTATTTTTAACTAAATCTTCACATTCGGGCAACTATAGCGGCTAAACTGTGAGGAATTTGAAGATGGTGCAAACTAGAGTCTCATCAAATTTTGTCTCAGAGATTCTAAAAATATTTTTTCAAAATTTTGGAATCAAATTGCACTTCTCTTTCCATCTCCCTCAAAAACTAGTTTTTTTTTCATAAAACAACATTTTTTAAAATTGACGCTCACCGTATAATGCATATCTTTTTTTCCATGAAGGATAAAATTCTAATTCTTTCGGATTTATATTTGTAACTCCTCATATCTAGTAAGCCACTTGGTTAGATAGTTTTTATTGAATATTTCTTCCTTAATCAAGTTTCAAACTCAAACAAATTACAATTCAGACACAACGCGACTGTATAACGCGTAACTTTTTTTGTATATGTCAAAATTTTATTTTATTTGATTTGTTGGATCAAGGACTTCAATATCTAGTGCACTCATATTTTTAATTTTTTTTTTTGATAATCTTCTATTTTTCCACATGTGAAGAACAAAGAAATTCATTTTCAATGAAAAACTTATGTTTAATAAAACTTAAAAAACAAATACATAACAAAACCAAAACATATTAAAATTATATTCATTGGATAGCTTGTTTTGAGGAATGCCATAATCATTTGAAATAAATTTTAGATGAATTCATTTGATCCCCCAAAATCTAAATCAAAAGTGATTTTTTATCAGCATTTTGATAGGTGTAAAGGAGACGCATTTATAAGTATGGTTTAAAATTAGCGAGGTTATATCCAAGGGGGTTTGATCTAAGGTGATTTGATCAAACCCTCTTCAATTGGAATCCTTAAAATGGAACTTTTTAAGGCTTAAATCATTATATTTTCTAAAAACATGTGATTTTAGCTAAAATTCATTCCTCTCAGGAATTGTAAACCACTATTATGATAGCACTTATTTACAAATTCAATCAATATAAACACATATAATGAACAACTTACCAATGAATGATAATCATGCCCCCCTTCAATGTGACCATGCTGCCTAAAATGTTTCTCAGCTGTTGTGATTAAAAGTCGTCTCGTCTTTAAGCCCTTGTAATTATTGCAAGGACAATAACATTTCCCATCACCCTTTCTTTTCAATCTAGCCCACAATCTATCAAGTGTCTCTTCATTTTATTCTGGACTAATATTATCTGACATGATTTTTCTTTACCAAGCTTGACTATTTAGATCTTCAAAAAATATCAAACTCACACTCCAATAATTTTTATTCATAGACAGGTAAGATAATCTAATAATTCTGATATTTTACACCAAAAAAATTTGGCATGCAACCACCCCTGCAAAAGAGAAGATAGTCTGAAGTTAATAACCTCAAAAAACACTTTACAATGCCAATTCCAAAACTTATTGAATTCTGATTTTACTATGATTTCCAACCATTAAGACTCCTAAAATTAGAATATTGAACTTGATCACAAAATTCCTACAACAATGGAGGTAGCGAGCTAGTAAGAGAAAGTGACCCATTCCTAAGGAGCAACAAGTCAGAATCATCATTGCTAATGTCAATACAGATTTATCCTTTTAGTTAAAGATGTAATGTGTCACTTCTTATGACGAGCTTATCCCTAGGGCCCTCAACATTGATAGAGCCCTAATAAAAAACAACAAAAGCATTGGTAAGAACATGATTAGGGTACAAACCCTAGGCCTCCGTAGAAACATAAACAATAACTATAGCGGATTAGTGAGGTTGCAATACCAGAAAGATTGAGACATTGTAGGTAATAACAAAATCTTGCAATCTAAAAATTGTAGCCAATAACAAGCACACTATGTAGCTTAGTGACATTTGTAAATGCAATCTACGGTAAGAAGAATGATACCACTCTTGGAGATGAGATACCAAACACACGCTTAAGCAAGCACAAAGATAATAAAGTCCCTTGCATAGTAAGTGAGATTTTAACAAAGTGGAGCTCCTTGCTAACCTTGGTATGGTTTTTCAAAATGCTTTGGTAGTGTTAGACAAGGAATGTGCAAACAGGAATGATTCATCCAAATGAAGTAACAAAGGGTAATCATAGGTTCAATGTTTCTTCTAGCCATTAATATTGTATAATGGAGGTAGGATTGCATGTTTGAGCAAAGGTTTTGAGACTCACCAAAGATGGGAGAATAGTGAATAATACCTTGTGGACTATGAAGTAGTGTCAATAAGGTTGAAGGATCTTAAGAACTACAATACCATGAAACAATGAGTCCCCTGTAGTAAGTAGGCAGTCTATAGGGCATAGTTTGATTTTATAGAAGGATGCTTAGGAAAGGAATCTTCAAGTGATAGTGAGTGAGTTGAGGGTGCAATACCCAGTCTTAAAGGAAGTCAGCAAAGTAGTAAATGTGCAAGAAAATTGAATCATACACAACAAACAATTCACAATGTTATCTGTAGACACATAAAAATGACCTAGGCCTACAAGCTTCATTTTTACCACTTTCGTCCTAGCATAATTGTGACATTTAATTATGTCCTTGGTTCACATTCTACTATTGATTAAATAATTTATAATTATTTAATTAATTCATGTCCTTGTATTCTTCATGATTATTAAATAAATAAATTTTATTTATTTATTAGATACATCATTAATTGTCTAAGTCTTCCCTTAATTAAATAAATTTTATTTATTTATTTATTTAATATGTCACTAATTGTCACAATTAAATAAATTTATTAATTTATTTAATTATTGGTCTTATCTTCTAAATTAAATAATTATATTTAATTATTTAATTGCCAAATTAATATTCCTCTCATTTTAAATAAATTAAATTATTTAAATGTCACATTATTAACTGATAGTCCATTTTGGTAAATAATCTGAAAAAGATTATTTATTATCTCATAAAATCCATATTTTGAATTAATTTAATTCAAAGTGGCAACCAATCTTCTAAAAATCAAGTAATCGGGTAGATTCTTGATTTTTCAAATCTGATCTTTAGTTCAAATCTTATCTTCTTGATTTTTTGAATCTCACAAATCAAGCAGTCTTTATCTTCTTGATTTTCGAAAATCTTTATTTTCTAATTAATTTCCTCATTTATTCTCCACCGTCGATCCAATTATTTGAGATATTATCTTGACCGTTCGATTAATGAATTTTCCCTAACCCTAATTAGGGATTCTCAGATTTAATCTGGACCTCTCTTTCTAGGTCTTTCTTAGAATCTGATCTCACCCGTCCATTCAAAATGACATTTTCTATAAAATGTCATTTTCCTCTCACTTTTTGATTACGCACATAGATTACAATATTTTGTCATATTAATACTTAGATTAATTTAGCATTTTAGAGTTATTTTTTCATAGACATAGGCATTAGGCATTTGTGCAAATCCTTCAAAGCTTGGTGTAGGACATAGACATCTATTTGCAGATTGCTCACACGACGAATCTGAGGGCAACATGTCAACCAACAAGCAAGAAGGTACTATCAAGGTGAATAATGGAAACTCATGCGAATCAAAGGTATAATTGTTTTAGTTTTCATTGTTCTTGATAGGATCTTTGGATTACATGCTTTATGTGTTAGTTTATCTCACACACTAATCCTCAAAATAAATCCATTGATACATTATCTTCCATAATGCCTTGAGTTTGAAGACAAAAATCTCATTGTATCTTCATGATGAAAGTGGTGACCTTAATGGTCAATCACTGGCAACCATGATTTTAAAACATGCTATTGTGCTTATGGAGGCAACATTTTAAGCAATGCAGTGAGTGGTGGTTTGGAACAATGGCAGGTATGAAGGACTTGCTTATATGCATACTATGTAGTTTAGCTGAAGACAACATTCTGAGAAGAGATTGAAGGTGGATTATGGAACCCGGCAAGCGCCTATGAAAAGGATTAAAGAAAAGATCGGTGATCTATTTAAAAGCCATGGTCATGAAGATATTAAAGATGTCACATGCAAAAACCTAGTAGCTAGAGTAATGAATATAGTGCCAAAGAGGATAGTGTGCTGGGGAAGATTTAGGAGATCTCCACATTATCTAATTACAGGGAAATACATCATTTATTTATTTTTTTAATTAAAATAAATCATTCTAACCCTATATAGGATACATTGATACTTCAAAAGCCTCTGAAGGAATTTCATATTATGCAAATATATGTCAAGTAACATTCATAAGGTTTAGAAAATCTTGATCACCCTCTAGAATAGCCCATTAAACATGGGTTGTGCTTGAATGCACTACATAATTGATATAACACAACCACTCTGCATATCAACCAGAGTTATAGGCTCTTTATTGCAGCAAGAGGTAATCACTCTTCGATCATGCTATAATTACATCCTAACCTGTTAAACTTGAGACAACCTGAATGCACCCAATGATGATTGACACCTACATTATACAACCCGAATTAACTACATTATATGAGTGCCTCCATTTCTATCACAACATAGCCACATTAAACTTGGGTCACACATGAATGCATCCTATATTTATTATAGCACAACTTTGCCACATGACCAATAGAGTTATGGATCACATAATTACAGTCACAAGAATTTGTTCCTTGGTTGTGATGTTATGGTGATTCCACACAACAAAATTTGGACATGAAATTCTCAAAACCCTAAACCTCTAAAAATGAAACATGATGAGATGTTGCTTAAAATATGATTTCAAAACCCTGAACTAACCGACTTCACAACTAAATTCTCAAGAAAAGACAATGACTACTCCTCAACCTACAGGACATTTTCTTGAATTTTTCGAATTCTTCCCAAAGAAAAATCATCCTTAGTTCTCCACAAACTGTCTCAAGTAGAGCAAAACACTGCCACAATAAATCAGGCGCAAACTCACTTTTCTTTATGTCGGCCATAATTTGATTTTTTTTTAATTTTTCATGTTTGTTGAAAATTTGACGAAAATGATAGTTGACATTTCAACAAACCCCAGGTTCGTCAAAATTTTGACGAACGTTGGGGATAAAATTTCAAAAAATTGGAAATTACACATCAAATTTTACAAGCACCTGATGAACATCGAATTTTACATATTTCGTCGGACAGTTTCGTCGTATTTTGCAATCAAATGTATTAGTGTAGGGAATCTACTAAAATTTACTCACAAAGCATTTCCAAACCAATCCGTCGACATCCACTAGTCC
>VDFB02103620.1:0-88657 GCA_007258455.2 Sequoia sempervirens | reverse complement strand
GACTGGATGCTCGAACATTTTCAGCAAGATCTTAACCTTCAAAAAGTTGGGCGCCCCTGAGCTATACTTGCACTTTGTGAATTTTCCTTTGAAAAATCTTCGTATTTTGACCACTGAAAACTCCGTTTCGATCATTAACATGACCGTCTGCAATATGAAATGTCGTCGTGAGATGCTCCTCCATTGTGAAAAGCTCCATTCTGAGTCTCTGCTTCAGGTTCTGATCAATATAACTGACTTTGACCGACAAAATATTGACAAAAACTCCATGCTTGATATTGCCCAAAACTGTATTTTACAACATTTTAACAAGGTTTAGACTTTTAAATGCAAAATGCCTTGATGAAGCAAAAAATTTGGTTTGGGTACAACACCTTTCACATTGAAACATGGGCGCATTTCCTTGTAGGAGGAGGATGAAACTTGCCACCACGCCTTGTGACCCTTCACCTTCTTTATTTTCGTCTTGACATGCATGATTTGGGCGCATTTTAGCCCCTAAGGAGGACGAGTTTGCTTTGACTTGTTGACTTGCTTCAACTTGAGTGCATTTTTATGGAGGTGGAGGATAAAAGTGTTGACTCGTTGACCTTACTTGCCTTGTGGGCGCATTTTGACATGTCTGGTGGATAAACCTTTTGGAGTGACCCTTCGCCTCCTATTTTTTTGTCCTCACATGACCCAGTTTGGGCGCATTTTGGCCTTGGAGAAGGATAAGAACTTTGACTCTGCTTTGACCTCCTTGAATTTTGGGCGCATTTTCATGCTTGTGAAGGATGGGCGCATTTTGATGTGTGAGGCGGATTTTCATGCCTTAGAAACTTTTTAAGCTTTTTCCCTCTTTCTCCTTGGGCGCATTTTGCCCCTGCTGCAGGATGAAAACGTTGACTTTCTTTTAACTTTCCTACCCTGGGCGCATTTTGCCTCTGAGCAGGATGAACTCACATTTTCAAAAAATTTCTACGCCTCTAGCTGAGATGGGCGCATTTTCCTATGCCTGCTGGACGAGACTCCAGACTTAGACGAATTTTTATCATCCTCGCCAGCTTACGTGCCCTGCTATTTATAGTAAGTTCTCTAAATTTGCACTTCTGGAGCTCGGAATGGCCTGAAATTTTAAACATAGCATCCTCATGCCTTTATCAACTTGTCGACACCGCCACTTTTAGTCACCCTGCTATTTATAGGTCGCTGGTGGGCGCTTACTATAAATAGTAAGCTCGTCTTCTCGATAGCTCCTAAAACTGACGAAAGTTGAAATTTGAATGAGGCGCCCTACCACGCGGACTCACTGGCCGACACCGTGCATGCACTGATTTACTATTTTAGCACGCTTCAATTTGACTTACTATAAATAGTAAGTGCTCCATTTGACTCCGGAATTTCACCGCCAGATAGTCTTCTGAGGATGCCGATCGCAGCGGTTTTACACCGGATTTTGAAGATTTTGACTTTTTACGCCTATTTTAGACTGGCCGGAAACCCTAATTTGTATTGCATGACAAAAGACTTCGCTTGCTTTCGCTTTCAACACCGTGATCGTGCCTCGAATCAACTGGTGGCGGCCGTCGACACACCTCGCTAAAAAATAGCAAGTTCCTACCGAAAGTGAGAACTCGCCATGTCACACCATCGCGAAGCTCTCGAAAAACCCATTAGGAATCACCTGACATGCAAAAGAAACCTCGACATGCAAACCCTAAAAATAGCCTCGGAAGGTTGAATCCTGAAAGTGATCATCTCGACTTGCATGTTACGTCGTCGCGAAGGTCTCGAAAAACCCAGAAGGAATATCTAGACATGCAAAGAAAAACTCTGCATCTGGACCCTGAAATCTGCCCTAGAAGCCGGACTGCTAAAAATAGTAAGTTGTCTGTTTTTGCTCAAATTTGGCATGCAAACAGTCTGATGTACTCTGAATGCCGTGTGACTGTCGGAATCTCAAAATAGCTGACAAATTGCCCTGAATTGCAGACTTACTAAAAATAGTAAGTACCCTGAATTTGACGAAAACTGGCTGGAAGCCTGCTGGATGTCTGCTGACAACATTGTTAAGCTCAATTTTCAATCTTCTCACTTTACTTGACCTTGAATTGACCAGAAACGATGAAACCCTAATTTTAGACTTGGCCAATATTTCACGTTTAAGCTCAATGACGGACACAACCCCCCCGAAAGACGGACACCAGAAAAGAGACAGAGAGAGAGAGAGAGGAAAACCCAAGCCAAAAGACCGGAACGGAGCAAAAATTAGGGGGTCCCCATCTTGATGGGGCGATGTGTGAAAAGGTCACAACAGTCCCCTCGTAAGAACACAGCAATACACATCAACTAACTGAGGGTGTTCCAAGTATTTCAGAACCTTGGAGTTGAACGTGTGATCTATCTCGCAATCTTAGCACACAAAATACTTTGATCAAGAGAGAACGGAGTAGCCTTCGGACAACTTTGTTCTTCGGCTGATTGGTGAGGTCACAAAAATCACATCAATAGGTTCTTTGATGCAGCACAGGCGGATTCAGCTAGAGTCAGGAAGGCTATGACGAACATTATTGATGGAGTCCTGAACACCTTGGAGGCGATCTTTGCTAGACGGATGAATCCTGATGAGGTGACTACTGATGGATTGAGGAGTGGGCTGCTACCTTTCTTTTCAGAGGTGAAGACTTTTGTGCAGGATGACTTTTAAAATATCTCGACTTTCTCCAGCCTGATTCAGAATACACCAGATGCCTTGGCCGCTTGGAGAAAATCTTGCACACGGCATGGACAGTCAGTCACAGTGTTGGAATTTCAGCTTGATCACATTCTGCCGGTCTCGGTTCAGGAGGTTGAGGCTATGCTTACTAGGTTCATTGATTTTGCAACCAAGGAGAAAGAGAATGGAAACGCACTTCTGGATGATGACCTTCTGGAGGACTGATTGTGGGCATTAATTGCCTTTACTATTTTGGGAGTGAGTGGGATTCTTTGATTCATTTATTGTACCACTCCCCATTCTGGTAGTTTTTAGGGTTAGGGCTGAGGTGGATTAATCTTAGCCATTTATTTGATTGTAATCTAAGCCGTCCATTGGACTGGACTGTCTATAAAAGGGGCATCCCCCCTCATTTGTAATTCATTAGAATTAGATAGTAGAAAACTAGATTAGTGGAGAGTAGACATTTTGTTAAAGCAGAGAGATAGTTTGATAGCTTAGTTTGGAGGAGAAGGAAAGTTTTCCTTTGAAAACTTTTGTAAGAGATTGTTGTGTAAAACTTTCATAATAAAAAATATTTCATTGATGGTGAAATTCGTCTTTGTTATGGATAGCTAGCGAGATTTCTTCATCCCTTCTACTTCAAGTAGCGTAAAGTAGCTTTAAGTAGTGTAGTTTTTGTTTCATGCAAATAGATGTTAGCTGTGGATTTGTGGTATCAATCGAGGCAACTTCGTTTTAGTCCGTACCACTAGTAGCTTGCTGACGACAAGTTTGCCTTGTGTGGTCAACTGGAGCATTTTATAAGCCTAACTTCAGTTATAATTCACGTCTTGGTATGTGTCGTCTTGACAGTGTCTTGATGCCGGATGGTGACTTGAAAATTTCTTGCTATCCCCTTGAAGATTGCACCTACTTTGTGTAAGCTGTCCAATGTGAGGCGGAGCAGAGTTTGGTTGAAGTTTTCTGAAATTGATCTCGCGTCCCGTCTTTAGATAGAACATATATTTTGTTATCCCTATACTCATTTACATTCTGCACATTTCTAGTTAGTTTTAGGAATATTCATACCCCAACGCTAAATCATTCACATAAAATCCCCTTCCAATCATTAACCGGTTGTCAACCGCAAACCCTTTTGAACAATTGTGTAAGTCCCCTCGTAAAAATAGCATATCACAACGAACCTACTGAGGGTATTCCAAAGCATTTCAGAACTTTGGAGTTGAACGTGCGATCTTTCTTGCAATCTTAGCACACGGAATTCTTTGATCAAGAGAGAATGGAGTAGCCTTCAGATTACTTTGTTCTGCTGATTGGTGCGGTCACAAAAATCACATCAACACTGCCTTTGACGCCTTCTTGAGATTGACTTATGCCCTTCCCTTTCGACTGTGCTCTGGAAGAAGAGGGAAGTGTCCTTGATGGCTCTGCTACTAGAATGGAGTTTTTCTTTTTGAGGACTAGGAAAACCTTGCTATGCTCAAGGACTTGTCTTGTCCTGTCTTCAACTGAGAGAGACTCTTTATTAGCCCAATTGACTTGAGGAAGGGGCTGATCTTCAATTCGCTTCTAAGCATACATCGGGAGAAGCACATCCTCATCATCATCTGATAACCCTTCAATGTCTTCTGATAAGCAGTCTTTCATCTAGTGAAGAGTGAGCCTGCTGTAACTACACCTCCGCACCTCGAACTCATCTATGCAATTGGCCCAAAAGTCTTCGAGAGCAGGTAAGTGAGCATAGTTTTTCTCAAGTCGGCCAGCGTAGATGCCATGAGGGTCATAAGATCGTCTCTCGCTGTAAGGCTTGAGACCAAGTTTATCTAGCTCATTCCCCATGGCCTTAGCATCTGCCGCGGTTCTGCATGTATAAATTCCCAACCCCAACGGAAAACCAAGGGATGGTTTCTTTCTCTTCCTCAAGACTGTGTGGACCTCACGTGCCTGCCTTAAGAACTCCATGAAGATGACCTCGTCTGACGGGTACCTTGGTAACATGAGTGGAGCGCCTGAAAAGCCATAGACTCTGAGATAAGTGAAAGTAGGAAATTGTATGAACAATTCTTCCCACTCCGCCATCGCTGCCCTGGTAGTGGATGAAATACGAACGTGCAACTCATTGTCCAGGTCTCGCACTGTGTGAATCTGGAAAGTCTCATTCACCCTCTTATAATGATGCAATGACTTGGTGAATTCCAACTGAGGGTAATAGTTGTAGATATGCTGTATGTTCAGAGATCCTTCGGTGTTCAACCCTCTGAATTGACCTTGGAAGGCCACCAGGTAGACTAGGTAGGAAACCATGTAGAACTCGTGAATCTGGAAATATTCTATTATCTGCTGATGGAGGTTGTCACTAATCAAGGTGGCCCAATCATAAAACTCAGTCTTCTTCATGATGTGGGGTATGGCGTAGAACATCCAGGGTTGAAACTTAGTAGCATCTTCTTGTCCAGTGACCCTGTTGAGCAAGGTGATTATGATGGCAATCTCATCGTTGAACTCCCTTCGCCTGACGTTCTTAGGCAAAGTCTTATGTTTCTCCTTCATCCACCTCTGTGCAATATTCTTACTATACTTGTCTTTGTGCATTTCCCACATCCTTTCACATTCGCCCTTTGAGATAGTAACACTTTTAGGCCAAGGAGGAATGGAAAAGCATTTCTTGATCATATCAGGTTTCAAACTGCAGATCAATCTGCCTTCAACTGACTGGATCTCCCTTGTAGCCGGATTGTAATGCTTGATGCAAGTGATTACAAAATCGAGACTCTGAACCAATAAAGGAATAGACGCTGCTGCGAGGAGTCCAGAGTGTCCCAAGTTTCCGATTGTAGTGTTCCCTGCGCTCTCCAAAGCACGTAGATCAAACACCGACTTGATGTGATGTAAGTCCGTCTCAGCTGTTTTGATATAATCATGATAGAGAGCTGATTCAGTCTTGAAAACATTGGGAATATACTCCATTCTGAAAACCTTGAAGAATGACTGTAAACTCGCCTAGGTTCAGATAAGTTTTGAACAACTTACTATTTTTAGAATGCTGATTTTTCTTCGTCAAACGGACAAATTTTTTGAAATTTTTTTGAGATATGGGTTTTGCTCAAAATTGGGTTGCAAGGCAACGCAGATCGTTCGTTTTTGAAAATTTTGGATTTAGACTGAAAAAACAGCAAACCCTAATTTCTTCAATTTTTCACGAAAAAAGCTGGCACTTGGGTTTTGTTCAGAACATAATTAAGAATGGACCCAGTTGATCAGATTTGAAAAACACTGATGACTGATGGAAAAAATAGCCAACCCTAGAATTTGAAATTTTCTTAAAAAAAGATGTGATATGGGTTTTCTTCAGAAGACTGATTTGAGAGGACCCAGATGATCAAAAATTAAATGCACTGAGGATTTCACTGGCATTCAAATAAAAAGCAGCTGCTGCAACTTGATGAATCTCTTGAAAATTTCTTTAGAAGAATGAGATGATAAGACCCAGATGGCTGAAAATTGAAAATCTTAGCCTTCTTTTTCAAAAATTTGATCTTCTGGATGAAAAAGCATGAAAAAGCAAGGCCTTATGCTGCTGGTCTGAAAAATTTGATGAAGAATCAGCAAACTTGAGTTCTAGAATCATGAAATATAACTTCAAATCTGCTGCTCCACTCTTTTCCTTTGAATGCCACCTGCAAAAATAAAGAAAATTACATGAAAGAGAGGTGTTAAATAGACTTAGGGTTTGAAATAGGTTTGCTTTCTTTTGCTTTTATCTTCAAAACCCTAAAATCAATTGGTTCGATGAACTTGGACATTCTCTTCCTCTTGCAATTTTTGAAACTTTTGAAAATTTGAAAATTTTCACTAAGGCATTGTAAGTTGGGCGCCCTTCTTGGCTAGGGGTGCCAACTTGCTCCAGAGTTGGTCATTTTTTAGGAATTTTCAACTTCTCACAATTTTGACCCCCTACTTTGACCTCGATCTCTGGCTTCTAGATTGATCCGACAAGCGAGCTAGATGATTCATCGCGTAGCCTGACTGATCCGGAGAAGATTGTTCTGGAGGCGTCTTTGGCGAAAAACTTCATTTTGACCTTCAAATTCATGGGAGCCTATTTCCTCCAGGGTCGCCCATTTTGTCAAAGTTAGACATTTTTATGATTTTCAAGTTCTTCCTTTCCCTTCTAATCTTCTGATGAAATTATGATTCTGGGAGCTACGCTGATCGAATTGAATGGTTGACTGCTTCGTTGGATAGCTTAACTGAATCAAACAAGACGATCTTGGAGGCTATGTTGGCAAATTCTATCGTCTTTGAGCTCAAAACCTTGGGCGCCCTTTCTTTCCAGGGGCGACCATCTTAACTAGACTTAGCCATTTTTAACATTTCTTCATCAACTCTCTTCTACAGATGATCTCATCAAATCTGATGACCCGAAGCCCGAATTGGTTGATGGCTGGGCTCGTTGCGGAGCTGAGGAGATTCAGAGAGGGGTCTTCTGGAAGTTACTTTGCCAAAAAGTTAGATTTGAAGCTTCAAAAGCTTGGGCGCCCCTGGCAAGTTGGGGTGCCTAACTTCACCAGTGTTAGAATATTTCTCAATATTTCTCCTTTGCTTTTGACTCTAGATTTTTGGTTTGTGTCGAACCCTCTGTTCAGCCTCTTGTATTTGACAACTGCCAACTTGGATTGACGTGCTGGAGATCTTGTTGGAAAGCCTGATCATCTCTGAGGGAATCACGTTGGAGGCTTGATTGGTAAATTCAAATGTTTGAGCCCTCAAAATCTTGGGCGCCCATTTGCTTTTGGGGGGCCCATTTGCTCCAGACTTAGAAATTTTTCATTTGATTTCATCTTCAAACTTTGAATCTTCATCTTATGCCGTCACCTTTGATCTGGCTTTGCCGGTGACTATCCAATCTGATGCTCGGATGAAGACACCCGTTGCGAAGCTGTTTGAATTCCGGAGAGATTGAGCACTTTAGCAAACCCTAACTGCTGGATTAGGCCCCTTAAAAAGCTGGGCGCCCCTAGGCACCTGGGGCGCCCAAAGTTCCCAGACTTAGTCAAATTTTGGTGATTTTCATGTTTTTCATTCTGACTTCTATTTGGATCTTAGTCAAATTTTGGTGATTTTCATGTTTTTCATTCTGACTTCTATTTGGATCATCCCTGTTTGATCTTGAATTCTAGATGACTTGCCTAGGGGCGCCTAAAGTTCCCAGACTTAGTCAAATTTTGGTGATTTTCATGTTTTTCATTTTGACTTCTGTTTGGATCATCCCTGTTTGATCTTGAATTCTGGATGACTGTACTGTCAGATTCGCTGCGGAGCTGAGAGGAAACTGAACAACTTTGCTTGGAGGCTCAAACCCTAATTTCAACATTTGATGCCCTAAAAAGATGTGCGCCTTTCTCCTTCAAGGGCGCCCATGACAAGCAGTGTTAGTCAATTTTAGGCAGATTTCACCTTCTTTCCTCGTTCTTCGTGCTTGCTCACCAACTCACTTTCTGCTCAATGCTTGCGTGTTGAATTTGATGCCTAGCAGCTGACTGACCTCCATTGATGACCTTAGAGCTCCTGATATGCTTCTGAAAAAGCAGAATAGACCCACTAGGGAAAAACTGATCTTTTTGAGATTCTGATTGCACCAGCCTGATATGGAAGTATTTTGAGCCAATCAAAATCAATTTAAACCTTGGCGGACAAACTTTCTATTTTAGAAAATTTTGCCAGTATCCATTTCGAAAGAAACCTAGAGAAACCTAGAAAAATTTACTATTTTTAGAAAATTTCTAAAAATAGCAGTTTTCCTAAAAAGTAGGGATGAAAAACTGAGATCTGGATTTTGTAGACTAGGCCGCTTTGAGCAGACCCAGATCATCAGATTTTGGAAATTTTGAGTTTTTACCCCTCATGCAAGAAATACAAACCCCAATTTTGACCTTTTTGATAGATTTAACAAGACTTTTACTCATTTCTTCAAAATGTATAAGTGTAACAAAAACTTTAATTTTGGGGTACAACAATTACAATCATCCTATGTTAAATAAATATATAATATAAAACTGATATAAAAATAAACAAGCACTATATTATATTAATATAATATAATATACACATAAATATAGAATGATATAACTAATAAACTACAGCAGTTATAAAGACAAAAAACCAGATAAGACAAAAAGGTTAAAGGCAAAAGACAACACTTATGTCATGTTTTAAGGTAGTGAGTAAAATCTTCAAAGGCAGCGAACTTAGAGATTTTAAAAGAGAATCGATTATGATTTATGAACTGGCGCTTATGTTATGAAGGTGGAGCTTATTAATAAAGTAGTAATTAAACATTAAAAGGCAGGGATTGGTATAAGAAAAGACGTGTCCCTTTAAAACAATATCTCTTTTTCAAGGAGATGTGTCCCATCATTTAAATAAAGGATATAAAGATATAAACAAGAGGGTTTAGAAAGGAGGGATAAAAAAAGAAAATTGACTCTGGCCTGAAAAGGAATGAAACATCTGAATACTAAAACAGCAGCCCTCTGATCAGATTAAAAGAATAGGGGTCTGTACTTCCTACATAAAAAATAACTATTAATTATAATTTAGGCAAGCAGTCCGATTTGGTGGACTTCAATCAAGGTTTCAATCAGATGAAAAGATATTCTCTAACCTATTTGTTCATTTAAAAATTAAGGATTTAGGGAAAATTTAGGGCATTCCCAATTAGGGACATTAGACCTTCACATATGTGGACCATGAAGAGAGCCCACTATGCCCTGAAGTGCACCATCATCCGACTCAAAGTTGACTGGAGCACCTTGAGAAGAAGCTATGGATGTTTGTATGGCTGCCTTTGCCCTCTCTTTTTGTAATTTTTTTCTTGTACGGCTGCAAGTATGGCATTCATTTGTCTTTTTATTTCTTCAGTGGTGTTAGGAAAAGGCCTAGCATCATGTTGAGGGATGCTTGCAAGTTGGTATTTGAGGCAGTTGATGCCTCCACGTAATACTCTCTCTCATTTAATGCAATAAACTGAGCCATGTTCAGGTCCTTGATAAACATATTTCTAAGAAGGATCTCTAGCTCCTGGAGAACGAATGCCTACAAATGATGGTGGCGGCACGGATAGGGTAGAGCTTGAGGCTGAACCAGATGCAAAAGATTCTCTATTTGCCATTTTCAATTAACCTACACACAAAAAGTGAAAGCACAACTTGTTAGTTTTTTAGTAGAAAATTTAAAAACAACCTAAATTCGATTAAATCAAAATAGATTACTTTAAATTAATAAAAATCTAAACTAATCTAAGATTCTAAACATTTTCATCAAAAAAATGGATAAAAAAAAATAATAATTAGGGTTTGAAAAAAATGTGAAAACAATGAAAAAATCAGAAAATTACTTTAAATTAGTTAAAAAATTAAACTAATCTAAGATTCTAAACATGTTCTTCAAATATTTGCCTTTGAAATTTGATGAAAATCCCCTTCAAATCTCATCTCCTCAATGCAAAATCACTGTAAAAAGGTGCAAAATGGTTGGGAGAGTGTTTTTGCTGAAGCAAAGCAAATGAAAGAGTGAAAAAAACAAGTCAAAATGACTTTTTTCCAGCCGCGTGGGTTTTTATTTTGATCGGGCGAGTTTTTTCAAAAAATGGGCAAGTAAATGTTGCAAAAACTCGGTGTGCAAAACGACTTGCGAGTTTTTTGCAACTCGCTGAGTTTTTCACGAGTTTTGCATCTATGATCTAAACCATTTGCCACCACCTTACTATTAACTAAACATATATCTCTCTATTAATAGGAAATCTCACCTCCCTATAGTGCCAACATACTAAGGATCCTTAATGCATTGTACTCCACCCAATCATCTTATCACCACCTTGGTACCTAACATCCCATAATTATAAGGTAAGCAGCAAAATTATTTATCAATCCCACTTTAAGCCATCTGAACAACCCCCCAACCTTTAACACTTATAAGTTATAACTCCTCATTCTAGGGAGGCTTGAAGGATAAAAAAGTTAGGTTATTCCAGTAACTAGGAGTCTAGGACTATGACTAGAAATTGTCATTATTGGCACTTGCTCAATCCCTTCATTGGTCAAATATTACGATGTAGAGTTCAGTATTCACTCACAATGATTGAAGAGAATAGTAGAGTTTTTCTTTATAATTTGTGCCTCTTCTACATACCTGTTCAGCTTCCAACTTAGACTCTTTTTGTTGTGCAAAGTATTTATCATAAGTTACAACACTAGTATATTCTTTATGTTTTGCATCTTTGCCACTCCTAATCTCACTAAGAGAGCTTCCCATTCCACCTCATTGTTAGTGTGAATACCAAAATATAACAAGCCACCATACAGCATCTCACCTTGCACATTACAAAGAATCAAGCCACCACTAACTGAACTAGTATTCCCCCTCAAAGCTCCATCAAAATTCAATTTATAACTTCCTTTTGAAGGAAGGGACCAATAATTTGAGTGGCAGCTGCCCTCTTTCAACCTTTCACCATTTCTTCCAATATTTGTACCCTTTAACCCTTGAATGAGTGAAATTAAGTCTGTAAATAAAATTAAACAATTAAATCTTTTATCCCCTTTTTTCATATATATTTTTTGTGTTGGTATATTTGTATGAAGTGTATTTGTTGATGTGTCGGGATGGTCACATGTGAGAGAATTTTTAGCTTTATGATTTGATTACACTAAATGGCATAGATAGCATCATAGCACTATTCCTATAACATAAGGTATGACACTATGCTGTCTAATTGGCAATTACTTTCCTTTTGGCTGAAGCAAATTTTATGTTGAAATATCTAATCAGTGATTTATCCTTAGGTCTTGGCTTGAATAACCTCTCCACAATGGTGAAAACAATAAAAAACATTCCCAATATGTCCTATTATATATGTTGACATTCATTTTAATTGTATAATTCTATATAAAATAAAACCATTAAACCTTTTCTCTGTTTTTTTGTGTTTTTTTTGTGTGTGTCAGCCTACCTATGTGTGCATGTGGTGTGCGAGAGATAAGTTTAAGCATTGTAATTTAATTTCACCAAGACAACACTTTTTCTGTAACCAAATTATGCTGCTATGCTTTTTGGTTACTTTCCTTTTTCCATTGAAACCAAAGCCATTTAAAAATATTTAATCAGCGATTTATGCCTATTTCTTGGCTTGAACAGCCTCTTTGCCTCATTGCAATGGTGAAAACAATAAAAAACACTTTCAAAATAGTCTACTTGCAATGTTGACACTCATTTTAAATATATAAGTCTATAAAGAAAATAAAAGCAGTAAAGTTTTTCTTCCTTTTTGCATGGATTTTTGCTCACTTTATAAAATAATTGAGAGAAGGTACGTCTTACTCTGTCAAATGACACCCTTTAATAGGACTCAAATTATAGAAATTCAGTATTCTCCAAGGAAAAGGCAATTCATAAAAACTAAAAATGGCGAGTCTTTTATTTATTTTTAGTTTCTGCTCTTATTAAGTATATTTACTAGCCACCACCACAGTATCAAGGTATGATAAATTTTGTTATTTTTATCGGATTATTGTTAAAGTGGTCCTAGAAGAAATTGTAGTTTAAAATTGTTATTTTATTAGATTTTTTTTTTTGAAAGTGACCCTACAAGATTTTGTAGCATAAAATGCTCCTTCTGTTAAAATTTTACTTGTGTGCTAAGTAATTGTGTTTGGTGTGCTGAGTCTCATACCTCGAATAAGGACAAAAAATATTGTTTTGAAAATATTAAGATTTTATGTAATCTAATAATTTGTAGACCATGTTTTTCTTTTCCAGATTTATAATTTTTGTCTTACACATGTTTGGGCCCCTTCATACTAATAGTGCCATACCTATCCTCAGAAATGGTTTTGCGCAAAGATTATTGATAAATTGAATAATGCAAGTACAGTAGTTGCATTTGTTCAACCATAATGTTAGGAGCATTCATTAATAGCTTCTGAGATTGAAGTAGACGAAAAGGCTATATGGAAAACTAAGTTATGCAATTATGAACATATTTAAAAGTTTTCATCTTTTCATATGTTCCTTGGTTTAGAATCTATATAAGGTGTTGGTACTATATTTAGAATTGTTAATTTCATGTGTTCACTATGACCCCATCAATCATGTATGTTTCACCTTTATGTTTAGGGTGCATTCATGTGATTGGAATTGTCTTTTTTATGCCTTTAGTGCAAGCTTAAATATACTTTCATGGTGTTCTACAAGGTGTTCTAAAATCCTAAGTGTAGAAACCCCTGTTCTCACTGTTTTCTGAAACTGTTTGATTTTGCTTGTTTTTGAACGTTTTGATTTTTTTGTGTTTTTTTGGCATAAAAGGTAGAATGCAATTTTTGAAAGAAATGATATAAAAATTTCTAACAAATACAATAAGGACCACTCTAACACAAATAGGCTCCGAAAACAATAGCTATTAATTGTATTATTCTTCCACAGCCATTACAATATAGAAAACCTAACATGCAGACCAAATCACAAAGCTGATTCGTATTATTCAAAAAAACCTGATTTGCTGTTTGCAGCCGCCTGGGATGAAGCTGAAATGGTACGGCTATCAATAAAAGCAATTTCTCCCTCCGCCAGATGATTGTCAATGATCTCAGAGATATAGGCGCCCCATTTGATGAAGTCAGACAGCAAAAAGGGAAGGTGCTTTACCCTAGATGAAAAGTACGGCCCTGTACTTGCTGGTATGGCCCTGGCTGCAGTAATAAGAATTTCGTACAGTTTAAGAATGGATGCCAGATGCATACAAATCAGCCGCTCTGTCATGTCCCCTTCTCAGTGACATCTCTCGGAGTACAGGATTGGCCTATCACACGACCCTCGTAGGCTGATAGACTGGGTAGAGGGTCACTTCGGAGCTTGGCTCAGCTTCAGTTGGCAGAGTTTGATCAGTAGGCTCTCGTTTGGGCTCGATCGGAGACTTCTTGCAGAATTGCTAAGCCTGCTATTTTAGCAGCGTGGGACCCCTGCCGAATCATCGTTCGACCGTGGACATCGGATGAGTAAGAGAAATATTAATATTTAATTGCATTAATTAAATATTAATTATTTAATGATTATAATATAAAGTTATAATATTAAATTATAACTTAAGTGATTCTTCTTGAGGGGTGCGCCATCATCAGAGGGGGCCAAAATTGACATTTAAATTATATTAAAATATTCAGCTGAGACTATGGAGAAATTAAAAGAATTAAAAGTGAATATTTTAATGAAACCCTATTCTTAAGGAAATCGCACTTTTCAGCCTTATAGTGCATTTGCCTTGGGAATTGGCCATTATGAGATTATTGAATTTGAGAATTGATCAACTTTGATCTGAGCAAGAGACTTTAGGGTTTCAAGTTCGAATTCCTTGGGGAACGAGCCATCTCCACTGGAAGCAATTCAGAGGGTGTGAAATAGCACTTGATTTATTGCAGCAGAGGTTTCTTCATCCAGAGGAAACTACAGAGCTTCAGAGATTGTCTATTTTCAGAGATTTATCAGAGTTTGCCATCCAGAAGTCATCCATTCTTCAAGGCGCACCATATCAGGAGGTTTAGACAATTGTTTTGGAGGCTGTACTTTTATTTAATGCTGTTTACTGTCAGCCGTACCTCTGTACAGCAGGCCGTACCATTTGAAGGATCCGTACTTTTCAAAGCAAGAGAGACGCCTTCCAATTTGACTTCCAGATTGCATCAATAAGGGCGCTGGGGTTCCAGAAGGGTTTGGAGATTACCAGACAGAAGGAGAAGAAGATCATCAGTGCAGCCGTACCAAATCTGTACCTTCAGTTGTTGCTGGTTTACCAGGTTTTTACAATAAAAATTATTATTTTATCATTGCATGTCAGTAGATCATTTATGTAACTGTCCCAGAAGAATAAATAATAGATTGGCATTTGTACTGGCATCAAATACTCCTGTTATCAGAGTAGAAGTATTTTATTTGAATTTATTATTATTTTCCAAGCAAAATCGTACCATTCATTTATTGCTCAAAAACTCAAAAACAAGCAAAAACATCAAAACTCAGAAAAACACTTCAGAAAACAGTCAGAGACAGAAATAGGGGAAACTTAGGGTTTCTACACGCTCAAGGATCTTCTCTGTCTCAGGATGAATCTCTGGAATAAACTCTGAAATAGTAATCTCTGTATAAGCTCTGTAATAACCTCTGTATGAAATTATCTCTCTGATAAGCGATAAATCAGCTGGTATTTCACAGCCTCTGAACTGCAGGCACTGAAGATGGTTCGTTCTCCAATGCAGAATGAAAAATGGAACCCTTGGCTCTGTTCTCAGAAGAAGCACTTGGAAAAAATTCGATTTCATAACATAATGAGCTCTTTTCCCAATGAAATCCTTATATTCTTGAAGAAGTCGACTTTTCTCAAAAAAGCATCATTTAAATAAAGTTCAAACTTTTCTTTTAATTTTTCCAAAGTCTCGAACGCACTTTTAATTATAAAATATAATTGAAAAGTGGCCCCTTCTTCATGTTGGTCGACCCCTTTAAAAATCACTTAAGTTATAATATTAAATAATATTATAACTTTATAATATAAGCTTCAAAATAATTAATATTTAATTTGACAGATAAATATTAATATCTTCCTCAAAATAAGTCCGATTAATGAACCGTTTGAAGCTGGAGAATAAGTGATTGAATTTGCATACGACCAGACCAAACTGCTAAAAATAGCAGGGGTGCTCCGCTGAGTGACTTTACTTACTAAAAATAGCAAGTCAAGCAAATGATGTCTGAATGACCCCGAACGAAAGCCAAACTGGAAGATTCTGCCAACAAAAGCCAAACCAAGCCTCAACCAGACCCTCTATCCACCCTATCAGCCTACGAGGGTCACATAATAGGCTAATCACAAGCACACAGAGATGTCAACTGGAAGGGGACATGACAGTCCGCCCCTCCTGAAATTGCTTGTCCTCAAGTAATCTCAACTTCGAATGCTGCAAAATCTCTTCGCTCTCCCACGTAGCATCCTCCACTGGTAAATCTCTCCATTTCACCAAATATTCCCTGATAGTCCTTTTGTGCAACTGTCTCTCTCTGTACTCCACGATAGGCTCAGGTACTAAGATCAACTTTCCCTCGTCATCTAAGGGAGGTAAAACTGTTGAAGGTACCACATGATGTCCCAACGCCTTCTTGAGGCGTGACACATGAAAAACATTGTGGACCTTGCTATCCGCCGGAAGCTCTAGCTCATAAGCCACCTCTCCAACACGCCTCAGAATCCTAAAAGGACCATAATACCGTGGCTTAAGCTTCTCCGAACCACTCTTCCTAAGAGTAGACTGACGATAGGGCTGCAGCATGAGATATACCATGTCTCCCACCTCAAAAGATCTCTCTGTCCTCTTCTGATCTGCGTACTGCTTCTGCTGATTCTGTGCCTTAGCAATATTTTCCTTGAGAGCCCTCATAGTGTCCTGACTTTGCTGCAATAAATCTCCAGCACTTGGCACTCTACTGTCACTCAGTAGCAAATCCAGAAAACTAGGCGCCTCATAACCGTACAGTGCCATGAAGGGGGACATCTGAATGGTCATGTGAAAAGTAGTATTGTAGCAATACTCGCACAAATATATCCACTTGACCCACACCTTTTGCTGCCCTGCAATGTAGTTCCTGAGGTAACCTTCCACCCATTTGTTCACTATTTCCGTCTGACCATTGGTCTGCAGGTGGTAACTGGTGCTCGGTGTAAGCTCGGTCCCACAAAGTCTAAACACCTCCTGCTAGAAGTGACTCAAGAACCGACTATCCCTGTCGCTAACTATGCTCTGAGGCAACCCATGTAATCTGAAAACCTCGCGGAAGAAAACCTCTGCTACCTGTGTAGCTGTGTAAGTGGTGGTGATCGGAAAGAAGTGGGCATACTTCGTTAGCCGATCCACAACTACATATATACAATCCCGTCCCTGGGCTTTGGGCAAGCCCGTAATAAAATCCATCGACAGGCATTCCCACTTCCTATTAGGAATCGGAAGTGGCTGCAATAATCCTGCCGGATACGTGTTCTCCTGCTTGTTCTGTTGACAAACAGGGCACTCACGCACATATTGAAGAACATCTTCCTTAAGACCCTTCCATGTAAACCTTTCCCTAATCTGTCTGTATGTTTTAAAATACCCGGGATGTCCTGCTGTGGGTATGTCATGAAAGGCTCGCATAATGGTGTTCTTCATCTCAGATCCTGGGATCAAGAAAATCCTGTTCTTGTAAATGATCAAGTCATTCACAAGTGTGTACCTGGTGTCTACCATCGATCCCTCAACAATACCAGATGCCCAAGTATCCTTGGCATACTTTGCCACAATCAAATGCTTCCAATCCTCTGCAATGTGTACCATAGAACTCAGATAAGGCCTGCGTGAGAGGGCGTCAGCCACTACATTCTGGGTGCCTTTGATGTAGGTGATATCAAAGTCATATGCCTGTAACTTACTCACCCACTTCTGTTGACGGTCATTTAAATCTCGCTGCCCCAGGAAATGCCTCAAGCTATTGTGATCAGTTTTTATGCAAAACTTGCTACCCACGAGATATTGCCTGAATTTGGCCAAAGCATGCATTATGGCCAGCATCTCCTTATCATAAATACTGTAAAGCCTCTCTGGTCCTCTGAGTTTTCGGCTCTCATAAACAATCGGGTTCTTGTTCTGCATAAGCACCGCTCTAATGCCCTCACCAGAAGCATCACACTGAAGCTCAAAAGGCTTCGTAAAATCTGGTAGTGCTAACACTGGACACGTAGTCATCAGCTCCTTGAACCTCACAAAACACTCCTGTGCCTCAGGAGTCCAACAAAATGCACCTTTTTTCAACAAATCCGTCATAGGTGCTGCATGGCGTGAATAACCGCTGACAAATCTGCAATAGAAACCACATAACCCAAGGAATCCTCGCAGCTGTGTAAGGTTCGCTAGAGTAGGCCAATCTACGATAGCACGGATCTTCTCAGGATCCATCCACACTCCCTCTGCACTGATGATATGGCCTAAGTATAACAGCTCAGTCATCCCTAAATCACACTTGGATTCCTTGGCATACAAGGACTCCCTCTCCAAAATACTGAGTACTGCATCCAGATGAGCCAAATGCCCCTACCAAGTCCTGCTATAGATCAGAATGTCGTCGAAGAAGACAAGTACATATCTCCTCAGATGTGAGTGGAAGACCCTGTTCATGGTGGACTGAAATGTTGTTGGAGCGTTAGTTAGCCCAAAAGACATCACCACAAACTCAAAGTGTCCACAATGACAACGAAAAGCAGTCTTCTCAACATCTTGCTCACGAACTCTAATCTGGTGATATCCCGATCTCAAATCTATCTTCGAAAAATAACAGGCACCATGGAGCTCATCAATAAGCTCATCTATACGAGGTATGGGGTACCTGTTTTTGATGGTCCTCTTATTCAGGACTCTGTAATCAATGCACATACGAAGCGTACCATCTTTCTTCTTCACTAGGACAACTGAAGAAGCAAATGGCGATTTACTTGGTCGAATGTGACCCATAGCGAGCAACTCCTTAATAGTCTTCTCTATCTCATCCTTAAGCCGCTTCGGATGCCTATAAGGGGTAATCATGACGGGCTTAGCGCCCTCCTCAAGCTCTATGATGTGCTCAATACCCCTGTCTGAAGGTCTCCCTGGTGGAATGTTACTGAAAACCTTCCCATGCTTAACTCTCAACTGCTGAATGTCAGGATGATACTTGGCCTTATGCTGTCCCTCCTGAATAGGTGTCAAAGTGCACTCGGCAGCCCACTCTACCATGTCATGTCGCATGAGCCTCTCCATCCATCGGAAGGAAATAGTCCTGACTTACTGTCTCGAATGGCCTTCAAGATATGTGTCTTCCCATCCACATCAAACCGAATCTCCATGTCTTTGAGACAAAGTGTGACTTCCTCAAGGGAATGAAGCCACTTCATGCCCAAAACTAAATCAATGTCTCCCATATTCACTACGTAATAATCAGCCTTGAATTCATAATTATTCAAGCGCAATGGAAGATCCTTAATCATACGATCACACCTGAGAGTGTAACCATCAGCCACCTTAACCCGAATGCCCTCGAACTCCTCGGTCATGAGTATCCATTTCTCCACAAATCTAGCATCAATAAAATTGTGGGTGGCTCCTGTGTCTAGAAGGGTGATGACCCTCTGACCCGCCAAAACTCCATGAAGTCTAAACGAATCCTCCTGCTGAATGCTAGACAACTGTGCCTCCTGAATTTGGAGCTCTGACTCTGCCTCTGCCTTAGGCTCTGAAGCCTCTGATTCTGACTCCTCAGAACTCTTCTGCTGTTCGGAACTCTCAGATTCTGAATCCTCGTAATAAGCCCACATTACTCGATTGGCCTTACCCTTAGGCCTCAAAGGACAATCGTGGTTAGCATCATAGGGACCTTTGCAGTAGAAGCAAAGCTTCTTCCTGCGCAAATCATTAAGAGCCTCACGATCCAAGGGTGCTGCTGATTTACCCTTTGAGTCACTCTTAAAATCAGATTTCTCTTTGTTTTTATTGAATCCCTTATTGTCCCTAAATGAAGTATTTTTTGAGCTGAATTTGCTGGATGGTGCTGCAAACTCCATACTGCATGCCTTCTTCATAGCTTCCTGTAACGAAGAAGGATCAAATGCTTTGATCCAACCTCTCAATGGTTCCAACAGTCCTTCCATGAAAAGCACAACGAGACGCCTCTCTGATATATTAGGAACCATAACTGACAATCGCTGGAAGTCTCCTATGTAGGACTCCAAACTACCACTCTGTCGCAACTGGGCCAAATCTCTGAAAT
The DNA here is from genome assembly GCA_007258455.2 of Sequoia sempervirens. NCBI lineage: Eukaryota > Viridiplantae > Streptophyta > Pinopsida > Cupressales > Cupressaceae > Sequoia > Sequoia sempervirens. The sequence continues at coordinate 69,084 of VDFB02103620.1, read as the reverse complement.
AAGATTCAGGATCCTTCTTGTCGAATCGTTCCACCAACTTGTCTACGAACTCCTGGTATGTGGTGATACAATCATGCTGAAGGGTCACCATCCCGTGATGCCACCAGTCATAAGCTGCTCCCTCAAGATGTAAAGTAGCATACCTAATAGCATCCTTCTCAGCCATGGGACGCAATGTGAGGAAAGTATCCAGCTTACTGATCCAGGCCTGGGCTGTAACCTTGCCACTACCATCAAACATAGCTAGGGTGAGTCTGTTTGTGGCATGCTTCAGATCAGTGTTATTATATCTAGGTCTCCAATCCTGTCGATTCCTGTGATGTTCTCTCCTCTGTGTGATAAATCTGTCAAAGGTAATCCTCTCTGACCTCTGGTGTCAGTAACTCCCACTCATCATTCGCTACCATAAGAGTATCAACGAACATTCCCTTAGGCTCCTCACCTGCAATAGCCTCATTGGGCTCCTATCTCACAAAAGTAGGCCGGGTTGGCCTGTCTGCTGTCCGTGAAACAGTCCTAGGTGCTCTCCGTGAACCTGCATCACTCCTGTCCTCGTCACGATGAGGTGACGGCCTCCTTGGCATACCTATCATCTGTATCGCCACTGTCAACTGTTGTAGCACATCAGTTACCTGCTGTTGACCTGTTTGTAAATCTCTAAGAGTGTGTAGGACCTCTGCATCATCATTATCCCTAGGGTTTCGAGGAATCTCTATTCTGTCAGTCATGGTACCCGGCTGCCTGTTCAATCCCTATTCCCTGTCAATCAAGGCTCTCCTGCGAGTATAATATCTGTGAGGCCTATTGACGTGGTTTTCGTGACCGCACCAACGCAGAATAAAGTCGCCAACGGCTACCCTATCCTCTCTTGATCAAAGTATCCAGCACGCTAAGATTGCGAGAGAGTTCGTGCGTTCAACTCCAAGGTTCCTTCAATGCGAATAGTCTCAGTTGGCTCGATGTGATTTGCTGGTATTTCAAGGGGACTTACGGAATTGTTCGGTAGCGGAGAAAGGAATTCAAATGCTCGAAAGATTTGTCAATAAAGTTCTTGTTTCCTGAACTAACTTGAAAGTACTGAATTTAAAATGCAGGGTTTAGAGAGCTCTAATCTATTCTAAGGCGTGGACATGACGATCAATTCTCACAAGCTTCAACTAGGCTCTGCTTTGCCTCGCTTCGGATAGCCTCCACATAACCGGTGCAATCTTCGAAGGAGTAGCTTAAGGTGTTCAGATCACAACTCAGCATGAAAATACCATCACAACGATGCAAATAAACATACAAATCATGATCAAAGTTAAGTTCATGATATTCCAGTTGACCACACAAGGCGCATTCACCATCAGCGAATACACTAGTGGTATGGATAGACGAAGTTTGCTCAAATTGAAGACCACATTCCACAATTACTATCTACTGCTTGCATGAAATGAAACTTATTCTACTTTAAGTCACTACTCGAATTAGAAGGACGAAAAAACCTTGCTAGCTACTCACAACAAAAGACGAAATTCATCATCAATAAAAATTCTTTTTATTGGGAGAGTGTTCACAACAATTTCTTACAAAGTTCTAAGGAAAAACTTTCCTTCTTCTTCGACTACTCTATCAATCTATACTAAGCTACTTCTAATTTGTCTCTCTATTCTAACTTCTACTCTCTAATTCTACTGTCTCATAAGGTACAAATGAGGGGGACTCCCCCTTTATATAGTTGGCCAAGTCCAATGGACGGCTCAGATTACAATCGGCTGGATGGCCCAGATCATGCCACCTCAGCCCTAAACAAGATTCGCCCTAAAAACCGCCACAAAGAGGAGTGGGGTAATAAATGAGCCATTAATGTCCATCATCTTTCCAGAAGATTCCAATCCAGAGACGCGTTCACAATGTTCTTTTTCTTGATTGCAGACTTGATCAAATAAATTCAACTACAGGCACGTTCTCGATCTAACTTCAAGGCGACAACTTCATTCTTCTGCTTGATGATGATTTTCAACACTTGTGTCTTCATCTTTTCTTTTATCCTAGACTTAGAAATATTTTCTTGTCATCCTTTTCTCTGAGTTGAGTGCACGTTTGAGTCTTCAAGGAGAAACTCCAACAGTTAGCCATTTCTCCCAACATCTTCCTTCATGATTTTATCACTTCAATTCATCGTGCTCTGGTCCCGGCATGCATCTTGCAAAACCAATAAAAAAGAAGAGCATCAGAACACTTTATAATATAAAATCACCTAACTTACCTGACATCCATATTATGACTGCCTAGGTCTGAGTGATCTTTGGACCCAGTAGAGTTCATCGTTTTTCTCAAATTTCTCGTGCCTTGGCCAGATTTTCCCCTTAAAAATTTCATCACAAATTACCCAAGCATCCGTCTTGAACATTTGTTTCTCAGACTTAGAAACTTTTTAATCTTCTGCCTAGAAAATTCCATTCACCTGGCGTCCATCAAAAATCCTCATCTCAAAATTTCCAGTGGAGTGTGGAAAGCTTTGAAATCATTTCCTCGTTGCAAAAATTCAATACCCAAAAAAGTTTTCCTTCAGAAAATGTGAAATTCATGTGTCTATCGACGAACGGGTTCATTTTAATTTTTTAAAATATCAACTTAGGAAAATAATTTTATCCAAGGTTTTATTCAATTCCTCTGAGTTGGGCGTAATTTTCAATTTGCCATTCATCCTTCATTTTTGAGCAAGATGAAGTCATTAAACGAAATATCCAAGGTAACTTTGCATATTATAACTCCTCCTTCAAGGCGCATTAATTACTCTCAACTTCTAGCTTCAACATTTAGAAAATCTTTCAAGTGTTCTCCCTCTTGTTAAGGTGCATATGATGCTTCACTCTTTAAGGCGCATTTGATACTTCACTCTTTGAGTTTTTCACGCCTTGGACAAACTTTTCATGCACTCCAAGCTAAGGCGCAAATAGGGGTCTAAGCTTCTAGTTTTCCACGCCTTAGGATAATTTCAAACTTCTCCAACTTTCAAGGGCGCATTTGATAGCAGTAGCTTCGAGTTTGAGTGCCCTCTTAACTTGCTAAGGCGCAAATGGTGGTGTGCGCTTTGAATTCAAAACACTTAGAATGGTGCATTTTGAATTTCCAACATTTGGATGTTTTACAACCTCCCCAGACCAAGGCGCAAAATCTAGCTCCAACCTTTAGTTTGACTTGCCTTAGAATATTTTCTATCTTGATGTCTCCTTCTTGGGCGCATTTTGGGGGGCCTACTTCCAATCTTCAAATTTTCTCATTTTTACTCCTTGCTGGACGCATTTTGATGGGGGAGCTTCCAGATTCAGCACTTAGAACTTTTTAGCTCTCAACTTGTGATGGGCGCATTCCCACATGTCTACTTTCATTTTCAAAGACTTAGAATATTTTAGGCTCTTTCTTCAACTTGGTGGGCGCAATTCACACATGGAGCTTCCAGTTAGGCAAAATTTCGAATTGATCTCACAAGCTAGGGCGCATTTCATGTCTGAGCATCAAATTTTGAACATCTGGTTAAAATCCAATCTTCCAAGTCTTTGGGCGCTCATGGAGGGGTCAACTTTCAATTTGAAGTGGGGGGAAAATGGCATGTCAAGCTTTTAATTTTTTTGCACTTAGTCAAATTCCAAGTCTTGGACCTCAAGGGAGCATTTGATAGGTCCTTCCAATTTTATGACTTAGAATATTTTAAGTTCTCCCTTCAAAGAGGGGTGCATTTAACCCATGAAGCTTTCAATCTCCAGACTTAGAATTTTTTTCAAGCCATCTCCTCCCAAGGGCGCATATAGGTGGTCTAGCTTTCAAGTTTTGAGGACTTAGAACTTTTCCATCCTCTTCTCATGTTTAGAGGTGCACTTGGAGGGTGATACTTCAAACTTTTAATACTTAGAAAATCTTCAAGCCTCCTCTCAACTTGGTGGGCGCATATGGAGGGGTCTTCTCCCAATTTTGCAACACTTTAGAACACTTTTAGCTTGCATACTACCTTGGCAAGGTGGGGCGCATATCACCCCCTATACTTTCATTTTCAACCACTTAGAAAAAATTTCATCTCTTCCTTGAAGCTGGGGCGCAAATGAGAGGGGCTACTTTCAATTTGCAACACTTAGAAATTTTACCCGACTTCCATTTGGCAAGGGCACATTTAAGGTGTCCAACTTCAAGCTTAAATGCCTTAGAAAATTTTCAATCACCCTCTCTTCTCCTTGGGCGCAAACGGAGGGGTGAGCTTCAAATTTCACAGAGTTAGAAACTTTTTCAAATTTTTATGCAAAGTGAGGCGCATTTGAGGCCCTCTGCTTTTAATTTTCCACACTTAGGAAAATTTCATGGAGCCTCTCATGAGTCAAGGCGCATTAAGGGGTGCCTCCTTCAAGTTTTGGTGCCTTAGAAAAAAAAATTTCCCCCATGCTTCTAACTTAGGCACATTTACTAGGGTCACCTTCCACTTTCCAAGACTTAGAAAATTTTACTTGCTTCCATCTTCTTCAAGGGCGCATTTGGCCTGTGAACTTCAAATTTCCAGTGCTTAGAGAAATTCTACCAACCTTCAGCTTTTAAAGGCATTCTTCACTGGCTGGACTTGAAAATTTATCAATTTCAGTGAATTTTATGTTCTTTGCCTGATTTAGGGCAACTCGATCATGCTAACCCTAATTTGCTCTGACTTTCTATTTTTAGAAAGTTCTTCAAATTTTGTGCCTTGAACTGACTTCTGACCCTTGAAAGGCCTGATTTCGCTTTGTTTCGAACCCCGGGACGTGGTTAAGCTGCTGGTGTCAGGTGCCTGCCTATATCTGCTATTTTTAGCAACCTGCTAAAAATAGCAATTGCTCGGAATGCCTTCAAATTTTGCGTGTTGATTGCCTAAAGGGTGTTGATTGTGACCGAACGCCGCTTCTGCCTGACTTTTGTGTTCCGCCCTTGGTTTTAGGAAATCCTAACCTCTTTGCCCAAGCCTGCTAAAAATAGTAAGTGCTTCCCTTTTGAACCTCTGCAACTCCGTTCAGCTTGAAATTCGCACCAAGGGGTTTCCTTCATCACTTGCTTGACCTGTACCTGCTGATGCCTCGCGCTGACCTGCTATTTATAGCATGTTTTTGGAGGTGGCTTACTATTTATAGCAGCTGCTTGATTTTGAGACTTCCATAGCTCCGTTTGATTTGAAATTCGAATGATGCGCTCCTCACCATGTGACTTGCCTGCAGACATCGGCGCCTGCAACTGATTTGCTATTTTTAGCCTGTTTCCGAAATGACTTACTATAAATAGTAAGTGCTCCGTTTGCCTTCAAATTTTATCAGCAGATAGCTTGAGAGATGCTGATCACGGTGGTATACATCGGTTTTCGAAAATTCTGACTTTTTATGCCTCTTTTTGGGTCCCAAAGCTGGAAACCCTAATTGGTCTTGCATGCATATCAAATGACCTCCGTTTGTCCTCGTTTCTGTTGCATTGTGATCAGTTTGTGATTTTGAAGTGCTGGGAGGCGGCTGCCGGAATGTATCTACTAAAAATATCAAGTTGTTGAATAAGTGATTATCTTTGTTTGCATGCCATATCATTGCGAAGCTCTCGAAAAACCCATAAGGAATATGCAGACATTCAAAGAAAACCCTGACATGCAAACCCTAAAAACAGCCTCGGAAGAGTAAATTCTGAAAGTCGTTATCTTGCTTTGCATGTCACACCATCGCGAAGGTCTCTGAAAACCCAGAAGGAATCTCCAGACATGCGTCAAAAAACTTTGCATCTAAGCCCTGAAATTGGCTCCAGAAGCCGAACTGCTAAAAATAGCAAGTCGTCCATTTCAGCTCAAATTTTGCACGTGAGTAACTTGATGCGTTATGAATGCAGTGTGACTGTCGGAATTTCAAAAATGCTAACGGAATGCCAGGAATTGGACACTTACTAAAATAGTAAGTTGCCAAAATTTGATGAAATTTCAGTGGAAGCCTGCTGGAAGCATACTGACATCAATGTTAATCTCTGTTTTCAATTTATTCACTTCATTTGACCAAAAATTGGCTGGAAAGATGGAAACCCTAATTTTCAGACTTGGCCAAAAGTTCACGTTTAAATTCAATGGCGGACATTCTGCCGGAAAGACAGACAGTAGAAAAGAGAGACAACAACAAAACGACCGAAAGCAAAGCCAAAATTAGGGGGGTCCCCATTTGCAATGGGGCGATGTGTGAAAAAGGTCACAACAAGGCCCAACCTCTTGTGGCTGCATAAGAATGCTAAACCCTCAGGATGTCAGGATTTAGCTCTGATACCACTGTAGAAACCCTTGTTCTCACTGTTTTCTGAAACTGTTTGATTTTGCTTGTTTTTTAACATTTTGATTTTTTTGTGTTTTTTTGGCATAAAAGGTAGAATGCGATTTTTGAAAGAAATGATATAAAAATTTCTAACAAATACAATAAGGACCACTCTAACACAAATAGGCTCTAAAAACAATAGCTATTAATTGTATTATTCTTCCACAGCCATTACAATATAGAAAACCTAACATGCAGACCAAATCACAAAGCTGATTCGTATTATTCAAAAAAACCTAATTTGCTGTTTGCAGCCGCCTGGGATGAAGCTGAAATGGTACGACTATCAATAAAAGCAATTTCTCCCTCCGCCAGATGATTGTCAATGATCTCAGAGATATAGGCGCCCCATTTGATGAAGTCAGACAGCAAAAAGGGAAGGCGCTTTACCCTAGATGAAAAGTACGGCCCTGTACATGCTGGTATGGCCCTGGCTGCAGCAATAAGAATTCCGTACAGTTTAAGAATGGATGCCAGATGCATACAAATCAGCCGCTCAAGGATCTTCTCTGTCTCAAGATGAATCTCTGGAATAAACTCTGAAATAGTAATCTCTGTATAAGCTTTGTAATAACCTCTGTATGAAATTATCTCTCTGATAAGCAATAAATTAGCTGGTATTTCACAGCCTCTGAACTGCAGGCACTGAAGATGGTTCGTTCTCCAATGCAGAATGAAAAATGGAACCCTTGGCTCTGTTCTCAGAAGAAGCACTTGGAAAAAATTCGATTTCATAACATAATGAGCTCTTTTCCCAATGAAATCCTTATATTCTTGAAGAAGTCGACTTTTCTCAAAAAAGCATCATTTAAATAAAGTTCAAACTTTTCTTTTAATTTTTCCAAAGTCTCGAATGCACTTTTAATTATAAAATATAATTGAAAAGTGGCCCCTTCTTCATGTTGGTCGACCCCTTTAAAAATCACTTAAGTTATAATATTAAATAATATTAAACTTTATAATATAAGCTTCAAAATAATTAATATTTAATTTGACAGATAAATATTAATATCTTTCTGGGTTGGGGCCCTAGCTCGGTTGGCTAAATCTTTCCTATTGCAGGAGGTTGGTCACGAGGTCTAGTCTCCCCCACCCCCGTGGTACCAGAGGGCGTGTCGCGCCAGCACCGCCGGTCACGTTAAAAAGTTTACCAGGCGCACTGCAGTTTATAGGGGGTCGTGCTACCCGATTCCTGCAATCTAATAAAAAATAAAAAATATTAATATCTTTCTAAAATAAGTCCGATTAACAAACCGTCTGAAGCTAGAGAATAAGTGATTGAATTTGCATACAACCAGACCAAACTGCTAAAAATAGCAGGGGTGCTCCACTGAGTGACTTTACTTACTAAAAATAGCAAGTCAAGCAAATGATGTCCGAACGACCCCGAACGAAAGCCAAACTGGAAGATTCTGCCAACAGAAGCCAAACCAAGCCTCAACCAGACCCTCTATCCACCCTATCAGCCTACGAGGGTCACATAATAGGCTAATCACAAGCACAGAGAGATGTCAACTGGAAGGGGACATGACACTAAGTATCCCCTTGCCATAGTTTTTCCCTAGTTCATATTTTGTAGCACACTCATAATTCATAGTTTTTCCTACCATGTGTTGCCTTTAGCAGTGGCAAGCCCAAGGTTCTATCATTGTGGTGGTATTCTCTTCTGTGGCAACAAATCATATATTGTCTCATGGCATCCTTATGGCTTGGGAAATGGGGTCCTCTCTCATACTTGGTTGTGATGACTTTTTTCAATGCTTTGCAGTGGTATAATAGATGCCACATGCTCATTTCTCCTTGGACATGGCCCTTGAAGGAAATTCAATTTGAGCTTCTTGTGCCTGCATGGATTCATATTAGTTGTCAATTTAACCATGTGGCTCTAGTATTCTTTGAAGTTTACCTGTGCTCTCTGCTGCCCTGAGATGTAATTTCTAAGATATCCTTCCACCCACTTATTAACAATTTCATTCTGATCATCTATTTGCAGGTGGAAGATAGTACTAGGAATGAGCTTAGTCCCACTCAATCTGAAATTTTTTTGCGAAAATAGACTCGAACTTGTCCCTATCACTGACTATGTTCTTGGGCATCCCATGTGTAATGTATTATTTTTTGATTTCATGGAAAAATATAATATTATTTTAATTACTTAATATTTCCTCCAAATGTTAATTCAAAAGGGAAATATTATTAATTAAATAATACTATTTAAATTGACTTATTAAATGCAGATTCAAAATTAAGTCACAATTTGGAAATAAAAGAGGAAAGTAATTTGAGGAGTTACCCAAGCTGAAAACGAAGGGTCAAGGCAAAGGTTAATAAAAGATTGTTGGAGCATTGTTGGAGGCAGGCATGGTTGATTTTGGTTTGGAGAGCTTGGCTCTTTCTTGTAACTTGAGGACGAACACCCTCATGTTCTCAGAATTGGACAAAAACCCAATTTTTGTACTAGCAAAGTCACTCAGATTTTGCAGCTGATTTAAAACGATTGAAGTTTTGACGAAATTCGTGTAGACTTGTTCCAAAACAAATTTCTTATGCTTAGATGTGAATGGCGATATTAGGTGAGATTGAAAATACGTTTTGAAGTATCATATATAGATTCATATTCATGACTCAGCATCAAAATTATTAATTCATACGAAGTTGAGCAACAAAAGTTTCCGGTATATAAGCCACTTATTAAACAAAGAAAGGATCACCAACTTTAATATGCCTCGCAGTTAGTATTACATATAAGTGGCGTTTTGGAAGTAGGAGAAATTACTAAGGTTTGATTAAATTCATATCAAATCAGTTTCAGCATTATTTCCACCAAGGAGAAAGAAAACATACAGGTCATGCAGACGAGTCTAGTGATAGGAGGAATTTCAAATATACTTTGGCTTTAAAATTCTAAGTCGGGAAGGAAGATATTATCTAAGTTTGAATATTTCAAATACTATTGTGAGATTGGAGTATTTGAGAGTTATGAGGAATTGCAACCTGGATCATTATCAAGCTGTCCCTTACCGCTATATTCAAGTATTTGGTGATGTGTCAGGTGTCGTGTAAAAGTGAATTATTTGTGGGCCATTGGAAAAGATTTCGTAGGAATTGGGGTTTAAATGTCTGAGCAACATTAAGAAAAGGAGGACCTTGCGATTTAAAACGTGAGTTGTGAATATAATAACAAAGAAACTGTCGTGTGAAGAGTTTAAATAATCTTATGAGGAGAGAGGAATGAATTTATTTGTGGGAGTTTGAAGTAGATGAGCTTGAATAAATTATCGGGAGCTGCTAGTGTCGTTTCTCGCTACCAAAAGGGTCGGATGCTTTGTAATAGATAAATAATTAAGTTCATGATTTGTTATGCAAGGCCAAAGTATTGTTAGCCAAAGTATTGTTAGCGTGACTTTTCAAGGGAAATTGAAAGAGGAAGTCGTTGTGCTATTGACAACAAGTGATGTTGGCCTATAGAACGGCTTCTTAATTTTAATAGCTAATGCCAAATCATGTATATGGTGTCGTTGTCTCATGGTTTAAAGAGGACAAAATTTATATTTAGGGGAGCCGTGAATGGATGGAATACTATATTATATTTTGTGAGCGCCAAATTTTGAAGATGCTCTAAGGCATTGATTCATATGACAAGGCAAACTAATAACTTGAGGAAGGCTTGGAAACTTTCATTTTACCACCGAAAGCTTAGTCTGAGAATAAACGCGTGACCTCTCTCTATGAAGACGACTTATATTATGTGTGGGGTTTGGAAATTGATGCCGTTGGCTATTAAGGTGTTTGGGGAGTCGTTCACTTCTTAGCAGGTGTAGATATTCATAGAGTCTCGAATCATTTGATGAATAGATATGTGACAGGGTGGATATTGAGTAGTGCGGTAATCTTTATAGCAGTTGGGCGAGAAGGGAGATATGACGAATTTGTGGAGTTCATAATCTTCCTTGCCGATTCATTCAAAGTTATTAAAGGATGCTCACGTGGAAGACAATCTGGGAGTCTTAAATCCTAAACTCTGTATCAAGTGTTGGAGCTCAAATATATATAACAGGTCAAAAGTTGTATTGCTATGGAATTAGTTGATTATTATTTGAAATGTAAATGTTTGATAAATTGTCATACATAGATGTCTATATTTCTTGTATTTACACTGGTGAAGATTTCTATGTTTGATTGATTTGTTAAAAGAAAACAAGTGTCGAATATTGAATTCAATTTGGGAAACTAGTTCACTTCTCACCACAGCCAAACTGTTTGTCGAAATATCTATGCTCTTGAAGAAGTGAAACCGAAATTTTTTTATGCCATTTGGGGTAGCATATTTCATTGGTATCAGAGTAGTGAATCCTGCCATTCTGGAGGGTCATGTGTTAAAACAGTTTACAAGTGTTGAAGTGTGGAAGCAATTATGGGTGATAGAGAACATAGAGACTATAGGAAGCAAAACACGAGAGATTTTAAATGATTTTGCTAGAGGTCAAAGGGAATTACAACAGAATTCAGCTCGATTGAGTGCCTTAATGACCCAATGTGTTGATGGGAACAATGGGAAAGAAGGAAATTATAGAAACAATAATGATTCTGTAGACTACAAGGGTTCAAATCAAAGTTCTAGAGCTATGAGAATCAATTCTAAACCCCTAACACTTAAATTTTATCCAAGGAATAACCTTCAAATTGATAATGATCTTGCACAATAGGAATTTGAGGATCAAGTTTTACAAGATTGGAAAGAATTAAGTGTTGATTTTCAGAGTGAAATATCTTTTCATGACTACAGAGATCTCAGGTGGAAGTATAGACCACACAGGGGTGATAGATCTCGTAATCAGAATGACCGCCTTGTCATGCATGTAACTACTATTGATAAATTTGGAGATGAGGAGAGAACGACTACTAAAGGGAAATAACCTTTCAGTACGGGAAAAAAGAAATCAGCAAGAATGAGCTTAGCAGACAAAATCATTGTTTCACATGTAGAGAAATTTGGGAGCCTAACCACCAATGCATGGATGAAAAGATGAATAGGTCTAAAGAAGAAGAGGCTGTAAAAGAGATACAAGTGGCTGAAAATGTTCCTAATGTTTTTGAGGTTACAAAAATTGAGAATGGAGTTAGTTCTTCAAGTATTTCCATCAGGGAAATGGGGTACATTGATCTTCATGATAGCATTGAGAATGAGCGATTTGCTGATATGAAGTTCATTGAATCAGCAAATGAAGATGTAAATGATTTCACAATGTTTTCTTCTAGTAGGGTAATGTCGTGGACATTGAGCAAAAAGAACCACGTGTTGCTTCTACAAGTGAGGCATCAACTAGTGAATACAATGGTGTTGAGGATGATATGGTTCCTACAAATGGAAGCAAAACAAAAAATTTATCGTATGGCAGCCCATGTCACATTGATGAGCTTGATCAAAAACCTCTGGCATTACTAGATTTGAAGGACCAACTGGGGGTTACAAATGAAATAGTGGTGCAAGTGTTAACAAGAGTGGATGATACTCACAAATTCATTGAAGAACTCATTTGGGAAGCTCAAATTGAGGAGAGAAAAAAAAGAGTTTCAAGTGGAGTCACTCTTACTCAATTGTTCACTATTAGAGAAGCATTGGAGATGATGAAAACAAATTATGTACAATTGCTTAAGGACAGGGATCTAGCTTTGAAGTATGCTGAAGACAAGGAAAAAGAAGCTAATGACCTCTACTTATAGCTAAGTATGGCTCATTTTTCTTTATACAAAGCAGAAAATTCTACTCCTAATGTAGCCACTTCCGATGAACAAGAAAGTGAAACAAGGACAAAGGAGATCAAACAAATTGTTGAAGAGAAATGAACTACATGGGAATGAAATGTTGCATAATGATTCTAGCACTCATCATTTTAGAGAGGTTCGACATGCTGATAGAAATGGGAACCTACATCAAGAATCTGAATTCTTGAATTTTGAGCATCAATTTTTCAGATAAAGGTGTAGTTGTTGATGTGATTTTTTTGACCGCACCAATCAGCAGAACAAAGTATCCAAAGGCTACTCCATTCTCTCTTGATCAAAGAATTCCATATGCTAAGATTGCCAGAAAGTTCGTATGTTCAACTCCAAGGTTCCGAAAATGCTATGGAATACCCTCAGTCGGTTCGTTGTGATTTGTTGTTTACACGAGGGGACTTACACAATTGTTCAAAAGGTTTGCAGCTGACAGCAGGCTAATGATTGGAAGGGGATTTTGTGCGTTGCGAATGATTTGGCGATGAGGTACGTGTTTCCTAAAACTAACCAGAAATAAACTGAAATGAAAAGAGTGCAGTGTTTAGAAGATCTAAATTCTATTTAAAGACACGATGCAGGATCAATTTCGGCAGACTTCAACCAGACTTTGCTTCGCCTCGCGTTGGATAGCCTACACAAAGTCGGTGCAATCTTCAAAGGAGCAGCGAAAGATATTCAGATTACAACTCAACATGCCAGTACCATAAGGACAACGCATACAAACACATGAATCCCAATCGAAGTTAAGCTTGTAATGTTTTCCAGTTGACCACACAAGGAAAACTTGCCATCAGCAAGTCTATTGGTATGGATTAAAACAAAGTTGCCTTGATTAACACTACAAATCCACAGCTAACATCTACTTGCATGAAAATAAGAATTACTCTAATCTAAGCTACTACTTGAAGTCGAAGGGATGAAGAAATCTCGCTAGCTACTCATAACAAAGACGAATTCACCATCAATGAAAGCTTCTTTTTATTATGACAGTTTTCACATTAATCTCTTACAAAGTTTTAAAAAGAAAACTGTAATGTCCCCTTCTCATCAGTCTATTCCGGAACCCGTAGACTAGAATGAGGTGAAAATTAGGGTTTCTTGGCTTGGAGTTTTGTGGCATTTCATATTATTTACTATTTTTAGTAAATGCTAGTTGTGGCAGTGCAGTTGTCCATTCTTAATCCTTGGCAGTTGGAGCAGTTGTTATATTTTTGGTTTGGTCTTCAGTTGGCAAAAAATATTTAATTAATGGCTTTTTGTTCTAATTCTCTGTTGACCCCCACCTTGGCCTAAGGAGATAACTTAAGTTGTTTTAAAGTGGGGCCATGAAAGGGTACGCCTTCATCATAAATTTAATTAGTCTTTATTCAAATATTTCATCATCTTGAAAAGTGGACGCCACTTTTATATTTTTGAATAAAGTGATTTTCTATGAGGCCTTTTGGGACGCCACCTTGTGAAGTTGAATGGTTTTTTGAAATTGAAGGGTCTCCTGTGTCTCTTGGTCTGCTTCTCAGGCATTTGAAGAGTTTGTGAGCTCTTATTTATGGAAGGCTTTTGCTCCAGCATTGGATGGATGAAAATTAAGCTAAAGTTATGCTGTCGAAATGACAATTGACATATTGCTTCAAGGAAGTCTACCTCCTAGCCTCTCATCCAATTTCGTGTTTGCAATATAACACCTAGTTGGCTACATTGCTGCTTCTCAACTTCAGACTAGCAGATTGAGCATCAAAGATTGAAGAATTTTGGAGATTTTGGTAATTTTGGTTTGCTGTTTCATCAACTGCTGAAAGTGATTTTTATTCATGGCTTATTTTCCAGCTTGAATTTCGTTCTGGGTATTTAACCAATCTGTTTGTTGACCTTGGGCGACTATTCATGCAAGTTTTGAGATTTTAATTTGAAGTGTCTGATTTTTAAATAAAATCGCCCCTCCCAAGAGGGCCGTACCATCTCATGTGCATTGGGAATTGTGCAAGTAAAAAAATAAGTTGGAGTTGCTGCTGTTTGGTGCTTGGTTTTTGGGCGCCTACCTCTTGAGAAACATTTGCAAAAGATTTCAGTCAATTCGGAGGTGAAACGAGTGAGTTATGAATATTTTACTGTTTCCCAGTCTGCTGTTATAATTTCCAGAATTCTGATTTTTATATCAGACTGTTGCAATTTCCAGATTTTTGGCTTATACTTCAGTATTTGAGTGTTATATCATTGTAGAAGTTCATACTTGTATCTAAGGTTCATTCCTTATCAATTGTACTTAGTAATTTGCAGAGTTTTATTTGTAAGGTTGAGATTAAGCATTACTAATCCAACCATTCTTTCATTTCTGCAATTTACTTTCTGTTTATCATTAAATTACCCCTGGATGGTTTACCGCCAGTGTGGACAATCTATTTGTAACACTCTTATACCCACTTCACAGTGGTGAATCCCCACAGCTCTGTGGATGCCCGCCGCAGCGGATGAATTGTGCTTAATTGTAATTTTCCCCCCACTGTTTGGTGGTAGTGAGGAAATGTTTTTCTATGGCTGGTTATCCGCCTAACAGTTTATAATTTCAATTTTCTAGACTCCGTCATATGTTAGCACCTCGCCCTCAGTGGGATCTTGAGTGCACATTCTTGACGTTGAGTAGTTCTTCAATTCAAGTTCAGTTTCTTTCATTCAAGTTCAGTTTTCAGTTTGAGGCTAACGCTAATCCAATCATCTATTGATGGTTATTTTGTGTTACTTCTTCAAAAAAATTGGTTAGCATATTTCAAAAACTTTCCTTCTCCAAACTATGCTAAGCTATCAAACTATCTCTCTACTCTAGTCTCTGATCTCTAATCTCTAGTCTAATGATCTAATTTCTATTGAAGTACAAATGAGGGGGGATGTCCCTTTTATAGATAGCCCAGTCCAATGGACGACTCGGATTACAACCAAATGAATGGCTTAGATTAAGCCACCTTAGCCCTAACCCTAAAAACAACCAGAATGGGGAGTGGTACAATAAGTGAATCAAAATATTCCCACTCACTCCCAAAATAGCAAAGGCAATTAATGCCCACAATCAGTCATCTAGAATGTCATCATCCAAAAGGGAATTTCCGTTCTCCTCCTTGGCTACAAAATCAATGAATCTTGCGAGCACAGCCTCAATCTCCTGAACAGAGATCGGCGGAATGTGATCAAGCTAAAATTCTAACACCGTGACCGCTTGCCCATGGCGTGTGCAAGATTTTCTCTAGGAAACTAAAGCATCTTGTGTATTCTGAATAATACTGGAGAAAGTGGAGGTGTTCTCAAAGTCGTTCTGCACAAAAGTATTCACCTCTGGCAAGAAAGGTGGCAGCCTATTCCTCAAGCCATCAGTAGTCACCTCATTAGAATTCAGCCTACTAGCAAAGATCGCCTCCAAGGTGCTCAGGACTCCATCAATAATGTTCATCATAGCCTTCCTGACTCTGGCCGAATCTGCCTGTGCTGCATCAAAGAATCCACGTCCCGTGACAACTGAAGAGTATCAACCAGCAAAATCGTACCTATCACCCTCCTGAATCACTCCTCCATCAATCAACATCCGCAAGGGAGTATGCATCAATGCCTCCAGACGTTGAATAACCTTGCACTGATAAACATGAGCATCACCCCAGGCCTGATCAACTGCCTCCATTCGTCCCATAATGCCGGAAGCTTGCTGATAAGCATGAGCAAGATCTTCCATGAACTTTTTTGTCTCGGCATGAACACCTACAACCCATTTATCTGCCTCCTGTGCCATCTTCTTCAAATCCTCCAAGCCACTAATTGATTCTCTAGACAACTCGGCTGGAAGCTCAATCGCCGGAATCTCCTGCCCACAAGGACGAGACAAATGCTACATGTAGCCAATCAAATTCTTATGCTCTCTCTTCAATTTCTTGTACTTGCCTTCAGTCTTGAGCAATCTGTCCTTAAGCGCCTGATAGGAGTTATCACACTCAATGATTTGTGCTTTTGTGGGGCGACCTAACTCCATGGTAGTGATCATATAATTTTCCGAAACGGCCTCATCTCATTCACAATCAACTCTTGGCACAGCCATGTGAAGGGTGCGAGAGCCATCCTCATCCGTTGAGATCTTTGAAAATTTCCTATCTCTCTTCTTTGTCGGAGGTGCACTGATCCTACTCAAGAATTCCTCCATCTCTACTGCTGGATCAACCTCTTCACTGGGGCTCCTTCTCATTCTATCCTTGAGCCAATCAGGTACTACCTATTGTATAACAAACGACTGCTCATCTCTTGCTTCTTCCTCACGGACTTCTTCTCTAATTCCTTTCTGACGAGGCTCATCGGCCTCTATGGGCTGAGTATCTCCCGAAACTGCATCATCCTCCAGAGCTGCCTCAAGCTCACGCTGGAAGTGTGTCAGTAGCAGTTTCCTCATCTTCCTCCTGCTGATCATCTCTAGTGGGTGCATTGATGCTCTGGCCAATTGATTCTCTTCGTGGTGGCTGATTTTCCTCATGTAATTCCTGCTCCTGATTCAATGCATATCTCTGATCAGCAAAAAGTGAAACCTCCTGTATACTTGGAGAATGTGTCTCCAATGGCGTAGGTGACTCAACCACAATTCTTGGAGGCTCCGGCTGAACTGGATCTTTCCTTCGAGATTCTGGACCTCCAGTAACCTGTTTCTTCCTGGAAGCAGTCGGCGTCCTGTGATATCCCATCAAATTGTAAGCCAAAGGAATTGACCTACTCTTCAATCTTCTCACATGTCTCTCAACCCATGCTCTAGTGAACGTCAATACTGGTATACAAAATGTGTCCAAATCAGCAATCTCCGGCTCCGACCAATCTGGGGGCGGAAGTGGTGTGTCTCTCACTGCCTCATAATCTGGATGGAGAACATTCATGTCCTCATCCACCTGGTCCGATACCAAAATAATCTCACACTCCCTGATCATGCTCAACGGTAGCCTTGAGAACATCCTTTTCTTGACTTCAGCTTCATCCAATGTATTAGCCCAGTAATCCTCAATATTTTCCCTTATGCACAAACTCTTTTGATAGTATCCATCTAATATTCCTGTGAGGATCGTAGTATTGCCTGCTGGTGTGATAAGAAAGGTGGAAGAATTGAAGCTCATTTTTAGCTTCCCTGGCTACCTGAAGTGAAGGACACACTTCGTCTGAATTCCCCATAATGATCGAGAAGTCAAGTCCTCCCTTCTTCTTTCTCTTTTGAATCTTATCATAGGCAACGAGTTGCCTAGATATCTCTAGCATCAAAAATTCTATTTGTTGGGTACTTGGGTAGTCTATAGTTATACGGGTATGAAGAAAATCCTTGCAGCCTGATATAAGTAAATTTTGGAAACTAAATAAACCAACACCCATACCTTTCTATTAATTCCTGAGCTTCCCTCGAGATCCTATGATGAGTCCTTTGCTGAAGTGATCGCGTTATATGCATGGTGAAGGTATCATTGACTTGCTTGTAATTGGACATGCTTGTCAGGTGCAGTTGTGGACAAGCCTCATGGATCTTGAATTGATGAGAGCCACATCCAATTGGATCCTTGTATGAAATTCCCCTGTACTTTGTCATACGAGCCAACATGCAGACAATGTATGAGCCCATGTAAAATGTCTTCGTCCTCCTCAAACTCCGGAGCTGCTCATGCAAATTGTCACTAATCATCATTGCCCAGTTGATGTGCTCTTTCCCTTCCAGCACGAGGTTGATATAATAGAACATCCAAGGCTCAAAGATAAACGCCTGGGGGCAGCCTCCAACCCTGTTGAGCATCATGATTAGGTCATAGTACTCCTGCTTCAAATCATCTGATATTATCTACTTCAGCAACTACGTGCGAGAGGGCTTGGGCTTGTTCATCCAGCGAGCGTTGATCATATCAGCACATCTCTCGAATGTTGAAGCATACATCCACTCAGCACGCTCTCTCATCTTGTAAATCATCCTCTTGTGTGATGGAATTCCAAATGCTTTGCCGATAGCTGCAGGCGTGAGGTTGGCGAACAATCTACCATTAGGTGAGACAATGGACCTGTGATCAGGGTCGTAGCAGTTAGCACACTCCATAATCAATTTTGGACACTGAATTGCTAGTAGAAAACCAGCACCTGCATATAATCCATTTCGAACGATATTGTGCGAAGTTATTGAAGGACGATGGCTTCCAACTCCCATCATTCGACTTTTGAAAGCCTCCATGTTGAAAGAGCCCAAATTTGTGTCAGCCAACTTTCCTAACTTCGAAGAGAATTTCGACTCCGGTAGGAAAGACTTGCTCAGTTTCTTAATAACAGCCTGCCTGGATGCAGCATTACTATCTCTGCCAGTTGCTCTTACTTCAGCCATCCTGCAAAACAACAAATAGTCATCAACAATTTAACTTAGAAAATAAAATCACATTGGGGCTGCCAGTTGACTTTTGAAAAATGAGGAGCTTCAACATGCAATTTTAATTTCAAACCTCAACACCTCCTTAGCAACTTCGAACTTTCAAGACTTAGAAAGTTTTCCAAGCAAGTCTCAGCAACTTCACTACTTAGAGAAAATCGGCCAACTTCACTTAACCCACTTCTCAGCACTTAGACTTCTTCAAATTTCGCACTCTTCAAAGTTCAGCTTCAAACTTTCCTCTCCTACTTGAAATCGAACTTCTTCAATACTCAGCTATTCACTTGCACTGCAATCTTTACCTCAGAGCTCAAGTCGTACTTCTTCAGCTAATGGAGAAAAATGAAACAACCTTCACAGTTCATATAGCCAAGTCGATTTCTAGAAGTGTGCTATCTTTAGCCAGTTTATTAAATTTCCACCTCTCTCTACAGGAATTCAAATTTCCCTCCTCTGGTAGCTGCAACACTTGTCATCCGGCGTCAGGAATATTTGACCTTCTAGAATTTCCAAAAGATTCACTTCACTGGTCAAGGCGTACTTAGCATTTTCAAATCATTTTTTTTTTTTTTGAAAATATCAACTTCAATTGCATCTTTAAGAAATTCACTTCACCAACTGAGGTCTGACACTTGATTTCATCCATCTCTTGCTTGAGAAAATTTACCTTCATGAACAATTTTGATCAAAATCATCTAGTCAATCAACTTTAAATTCATCATTTGAGGCATTTTATTTCAACAACACATTTTATTCTTTTTGCCTTAGAAATTTTTTAAATTTTCCCCTTAGAAAATTCATTATTCAAGTGCGATCAAAATTTTCATCTCGAGATCCTTGGTGAGCTGTGGAAGACTTTAAAATCCATTCCTTGTCGAAGATGATCGATACCCAAAAGAAAATTCCCTTCAGAAAGCGTCAAATTCATGGGTCTACAAATGAAGGGGTACATTTAATTTTTTGAATTTTAAACCTTAGAAAAATATTTTTTTATCAAATTTATTTCCATTCTTCATCTCTGGGCATATTTTCTTGCTCAGACTTTGAAAATTTTCATTTTTGTGAAGTTGGCACCCTCTGACATGTCCACTGCCAATTTTATTCATGCCTCTAAAAATTTATCTCCTCCATCAACTTGGGCGTATTTTCTCTAAGGAAGGTGGAATTAAATATTAACACTTAGAAAAATATTCAATCAATATCATCAGCATGGGCGCATTTAGGCATCAAGGAGGAATTTGAATTTTTCCTTAGAAAATTTCTTTCCATTCATTCTCCAATCATGGTGCATTTTGCCCGTGGTGAGGAATTTTCATCAACACTTATATATTTTCCACTTAGAAGCTACCACCTCCAACATCTTTGGGCGCATTTAACATGCCAAGGTGGACTTAACACTTTAAACGCCCTTTTCAAATTTCATCTCTAACTCACTTTGGGCGCATTTTACATGTGGAGGAGGATTACGCCTTAGTCATTTTTATTCATCTCACCTTGCACCTTGGTGCATATAGCATGTTGAGAGGGAATTAACTTCTACGCCCTCCTTAGCCACCTTAGACTTGGGCGCATTTAGGCTATGGTGAAGGATTTAACCATGCCTTAGCAATTTTTTATCCATCTTCACCTTGTTTGGCATCAACGCCTTGGTAACTTCCCTCCATCTTTACCTTCACTTGGGCACATTTCACACATGGAGGAGGATTTAACACTTCCAACGCCTAGCATAGGTCATGACTTCATGGGCGCATTCAAAGGGTGGAGAAGGAAGTTTGACCCCCACTCTTTGAATCTTCTTCAAGCATGGGCGCATTTTGATAGTGGAAGAGGATTTAACCTTCCCTTGTCTTTCCTTTACCTTCATCTTGAAGTGGGCGCATTTGGGGGTAGGAGGTAGACAAACTTCATGCCTTAGAAAAAATTTATGGCTTCCTCCTTCCTTGGGCACATTTTGAAGGTGGAGGTGGACTTAAGTCCAACACTTAAACTTTTTTCAACATCTCCTTGTGAAGTGGGCGCATTTTCAGGGGTCTGCAGGATGAACTCAATGCCTTAGAATTTTTTTTTTTTTTATCTCATGCTGGATGAGGGCGCATTTAGGAGGTGGAGGTGGACTTATCTCCAACACTTAGAAATTTTATCAACTTTTTGCCAGTCATTTTGGGCGCATTTGAGGGGGTGAGGTGGACGAGATTCAAACTCAGACAATTTCATCACCTTGGCTTGAAGATGGGCTCATTTTAAGGGTGGAGGAGGATGAACTCGAGACTTAGGCGTTTTTTCCTCATTCCTTCTGCCAGCTCAATACTTACTATATATAGTAAGTTCTAGGTTTTCCCTCTTCTGAAGATCGGATCGATTTGAAATTTTAACCACAAGATCCTCATGACCTAGTTAGTCTATTCATATTGCCAGTTAGTCTATTCATATTACCATCTCAAGCTGACCTGCTACTTATAGTATGTTTCTGAAGGTGGTTTACTATTTATAGCAACTGCTTGATTTCATGACCTCCACAACTCCGTTTGACTTGAAATTTGAATGTCGTGACCCTCATCGGTAGACTTGCCCGTTCACACTGGCGCCTGCAGCTGATTTACTATTTTTAGCCTGTTTATGGAACGCCTTACTATAAATAGTAAGTGCTCTGATTGCCTTCAAATTTTACCGGTGGATAGTTTGAAAGATACTGATCGCAGTGGGATATACCGGTTTTCGAAAATTCTGGCATTTTACCCCTCATTTTGGGTCCCAAAGCTAGAAACCCTAATTTGACTTGCATGTCTATCAAAGGACCTCCGTTTGACCTTGTTTATGTTGCACTTCGCCCTGTTTGTGATACTGATGTGCTGGGCAGCTACCGGAATGGACCTGCTAAAAATAGTAAGTCTCTGAAAATTGATCATCTAGCTTTGCATGTCACATCACTGCGTAGCTCTTGAAAAACCCATAAAGAATCACTTGACATGCGTTAAAAACTCTGACATGCAAACCCTAAAAATAGCCTCCGAAGATGGCTCCTGAAAAAGTCATGATCCTGGTTTGCATGTTATATCGTTGCGAATCCCTCGAAAAACCCACAAGGAATGTTCAAACATGCAAACCCTAAAAATAGCCCCTAAAGGCTGAATACTGAAAGTCATCGTCTCATTTTGCATGTTATATCACTGCGTAGGTTTCAGAAAACCCATAAAAATCTCCAGACATGCATTGAAGAACTTCGCATATAAACCCTAAAACTTGCTCCTGAAGGTGAACTTGCCAAAAATAGACAGTTGTCCGTTTCAGCTCAAAATTTGCAGACGAGTAGCTTGACATGTTCTGGATGCAGTGTAACGATCGAAACTTCAATAGTGCTGAGAGAACGCCCCAAATTAGGTACTTACTAAAAATAGTAAGTTATCGGAATTCAATGAAACTTAACTAAGAACCTGTTGGAAGCATACTAACTGCAACATGAGGCTCAGATTCCAATTTATTCACTCCCTTTTGACTTCAAATTGACCAGAA
The DNA here is from genome assembly GCA_007258455.2 of Sequoia sempervirens. Taxonomy (NCBI): domain Eukaryota; kingdom Viridiplantae; phylum Streptophyta; class Pinopsida; order Cupressales; family Cupressaceae; genus Sequoia; species Sequoia sempervirens. The sequence continues at coordinate 47,064 of VDFB02103620.1, read as the reverse complement.
AAGTACAAACCCTAAATCTCAGACTTGGCCAAAATTTCACGTTTAAGCTCACAGAGGGGCACATCCCGGGAAAGCAGACAACAGAAAGAGATAGAAAGAGAGAGACGAAACCAAAGCCAAAAGACCAGAATGGAGCAAAAATTAGGGGTTCCTCATTTTGAATGGGGCGATGTGTGAAAAGGTCACAACAGTAGTTTGCAGCCATGAGATAGCTGATGTGACAGGTGATGAAGACAGTTTTCAGCTTGATACACTTCAGGAATCAGTAGTTAATGATAGGAAACTAGTGTGGAAAGAAGGTATGCATGAAATTTATGAAGACACCATTGAAAATGATGAAGAATATGTGAATTTTACGAGTGTTAACAGCAGTCTAGTGTCATGGTATGAACCTCATACACTATTTGGATCTATTAATAATGTGGAACATCTTGAATTGGATGAAGATTTGCATGAGATACAAAATGATACTATTGGAAGGATTGAGTTAGATAGTGGAATTTTAGAAATGGATTTCCAAGGGCGCCTTGGTTGGAAATGTTTCATGATGCTGATTTCAGTTCACGTCGGTATCTCAATATGAGTGTTGATGTTTTCCGTTGGGGGTTGCTAGAGAATGGAGCGCAAAGTGTGCATGATGAGCCGATGGTTTTTATCAAAGTAGCACAGCAGCAACCTGATGGTCACTTCAAAAGACTGATTTGGGATCCTGGTATTCAGTTTGGCTTGTAGATGCAGATTGCTTGAGGGCAAGCAATCTTCAGGACGGGAGGAATTGTAATGTCCCATTTTTTGATTTCATGGAGAAATAGAATATTATTTTAATTACTTCATATTTCCTCCAAATGTTAATTCAAAAGGGAAATATTATTAATTAAATAATATTATATTTAAAGTGACTTATTAAATGCGGATTCAAAATTAAGTCACAATTTGGAAATAAAAGAGGAAAGTAATTTGAGGAGTCACCCAAGCTGAAAACGAAGGGTCAAGGAAAAGGTTAATAAAAGATTGTTGGAGCATTGTTGGAGGCAGGCATGGTTGATTTTGGTTTGGAGAGCTTGGCTCTTTCTTGTAACTTGAGGACGAAAACCCTCATGTTCTCAAAATTGGACGAAAACCCAATTTCTGTACTAGCAAAGTCACTCAGATTTTGTAGTTGATTTAAAACGATTGAAGTTTTGTCGAAATTCGTGCAAACTTGTTCCAAAACGAATTTCTTATGTTTAGATGTGAATGACTATATCAGGTGGGATTGAAAATATGTTTTAAAGCATCATTTATAGATTCATATTCACAACTCAGCATCAAAATTATTAATTCATACGAATCTGAGCAACAAAAGTTTTTGGTATATAAGTCACTTATTAAAAAAAGAAAGGATCGCCAACTTTAATATGCCCCGCAGTTAGTATTACATATAAGTGGCATTTTGGAAGTAGGAGAAATTACTAAGGTTTGATTAAATTCATATCAAATCAGTTTCATCATTATTTCCTCCATGGAAAAAGAAAACATACGGGTCATGCAGATGGGTCTAGTGACAGGAGGAATTTCAAATATACTTTGGCTTTAAAATTCTAAGTCGGGAAGGAAGATATTATCTAAGTCTAAATATTTCAGATACTATTGTGAGATTGGAGTATTCGGGAGTTATGCGGAATTGCAACCTAGATCATTATCAAGTCGTCCCTTAACCACTCAATTCAAGTATTTGTTGTCATGTAAAAGTGAATTATTTGCGGGCCATTAGAAAATATTTCGTAGGAATTGGGGTTTAAATGTCTTAGCAGCAGTAAAAAAAGGAGGACCTTGCGATTTAAAATGTGAGTTGTGATATTAAAAGAATTTGTAGAGATTTGCGTAGCGCCAAGTATGGACAAGGGCATTGGAATTCTCACACCAACTCAGATTATTCAAAGCGTTACTTTCTTCCAAGGTTCGAGTAATAGAATAACAAAGAAATTGTCATGTGAAGAGTTTAAATAATCTTATGAGAGAGGAACAAATTTATTGTGGGAGTTTGAAGTAGATGAGCTTGAATAAATTATCGAGAGCTGCTAGTGCTGTTTCTTGCTACCAAAAGGCTCGGATGCTTTGTATTAGATAAATAATTAAGTTCATGATTTGTTATGCAAGGCCAAAGTATTGTTAGCATGACTTTTCAAGGGAAATTGAAAGAGGAAGTCGCCATGCTATTGACAACATGTGATGTTGGCCTGTAGAATGGCTTCTTAATTTTAATAGCTAATGCCAAATCATGTATATGGTGTCGTCATCTCATGGTTTAAAGAGGACAAAATTAATATTCAGGGGAGCCGTGAATGGATGGAATACTATATTATATTTTGTGAGCGCCGAATTTTGAAGATGCTCTAAGGCGTCAATTCATATGACAAGGAAAACTAATAACTTGAGGAAGGCTCGAAAGCTTTCATTTTACCACCAGAAGCTTAGTCTGAGAATAAACATGTGACCTCTCTCTACAAAGACGACTTATAGTATGTGTGGGGTTTGGAAATTGATGCTGGTGGCTGTTAAGGTGTTTGGGAAGTCGTTCACTTCTTAGTAGGTGGACCTATTCATAGAGTCTCGAATCATTTGATGAATAGATATGTGATGGGGTGGATATTGAGTAGTGCGGCAATCTTTATAGCAGCTGGGCAAGAAGGGAGATATGACGAATTTGTGGAGTTCATAATTTTCCTTGCCGACTTATTCAGAGTTATTAAAGGATGCTCACATGGAAAACAATCTAGAAATCTTAAATCCTAAACTTTGTATCAAGTGTTGGTGCTCAAATATATATAACAAGTCAGAAGTTGTATTGTTGTGGAATTAGTTGATCATTATTTGAAATGTAAATGTTTGATAAATTGTCATACATAGATGTCTATATTTCTTCTATTTACACTGGTGAAGATTTCTATGTTTGATTGATTTTAAAAAAAAAAGCAATTGTCAAATATTGAATTCAAGTTGGGAAACTAGTTCAGTTCTCACCACAGCCAAACTTTTTGTCGAAATAACTATGCTCTTGAAGAAGTGATTATTTGGGGTAGCATATTTCACCATGTAACTCTAATATCTCTCTAGAAAATAAATCTGCCACTTGTAGCACTGAAAAAATTGCTGAGATAGCAAAAAAGTGGGCAAATTTTGTCAATCTGTCAACTACTACATAAATACAATCTTTATTCTACGCTTCAGGAAGACCTTTTATGAATTTCATTGAGATGCTTTCCCATTTTTGGTTGGGATTTGGAAGGGGCTGCAATAAATCGACAGGATAAGTATGCTTAGCCTTGTTTTGTTGACAAGTGTGGCATTCCCGAACATACTCGAGGACTTCATTTTTAAATCCTTTCCACACAAACATTTCCCGAATTTGTCTATATGTCTTAAAGAAGCTTAGGTGACCAGCTATTGGTAAATCATAAAAGGACCTTATTACGTTTTCCGTAAACTCAGAATTGTGTACCAAATAGATTTTGCTTTTGTAAATAATTCATTCATCATAGTGTACCTTTGTAATGTCCCCGTGCGCGGCTGGGTGGGTCCCAGCAGCCACGTGTCTAGCGGGCTTGCGTAAGACCCCAGATTCTCCGATGGTGGCTTCAATGGTGGAAGATTCCTCCCTAGTCGTCACCCTTAACACCTTGGGTAGCCGCCCTCACTACTTGGCTGGTCTTTTGGTGTAGTGGTTGGGCCTTAGTGGTATCAGAGCCGAGGTCTCGAGGTCGAGACCCGTGGAGCGTGGTGGGCTGTAATGTCCCCGTGCGCGGCTGGGTGCGTCCCGGCAGCCACGTGTCTAGCGGGCTTGCGTAAGACCCCAGATTCTCCGGTGGTGGCTTCGGTGGTGGAAGATTCCTCCCTAGTCATCACCCTTAACACCTTGGGTAGTCGCCTTCACTACTAGGCCGGTCTTTTGGTGTAGTGGTTGGGCCTTAGCCATCCAGGGGTTATGATATTTGCATTAAAGATCACAAGTAAATGCAGTAAATAAATGGTTGGATTAGTACTACTAATTCTCAACCTTACAATTAAGAAAAACTGCAAATTACAAGTGTTACAATAGAAGAATGAATGCAAATATGTGAAGGATGAATTTAGCTAGTTTATATAACTCTCAAATATGCTAACCAATTTTTTTCGATAAATTAACACAACATAACCAGCACTTAGCCAACTTGATTAGTGTTAGCTCCAAATAGAAAACCAAACTTGAAAGAACTCACACCAAGAATGCACACTCAATCCCAATGAAGGATAGGTGTTGTCATATGGCGGAGGAGCTAAAGGAAAGTACTTGAAATAAACTACTCAACGTCAAGAATGTGCACTCAAGATCCCACTGAGGGCGAGAGGTGCTAACATATGATAGAGTGTTTAATTGAAATCTAGAAATTAATAGGCGGATAACCAGCCATGAAACTATTACAAACTAATTCATCTGTTGCGGCAAGCATCCACACAATTGTGGGGATTCACCACTATGAAAGTGGGTACAAGAGTGTTACAATCAAATTATCCACACTGGCGGTAAACCATCCAGGGGTACTTATGTGAGAAGAAGAAGAATTAATTGCAGCAATTAGAACTGGAACAGTACTACTGTTTACAGTCTTTACAAATAAGAAATAAGTTGCAAATTACATATGAATTACAAGTCTTCAAACACATGAGTAATAGATGATCTCATACAATTATTTATCTCTCTAACTACTGAAAATGAGTCAAAAATCAGAACTTCAAAGGTCTGATACAGAAAACAGTAAACTGGAAATGTCAATCAGCAACTGTGAAAATCAATGAAAAGTTCATAACTCACTTAATTCACCTCCAAATCGAATGTCGTCTTTTGCTGTGTCTTCTTAGAAGGTAGGCGAACATATTCTGATCATCAAACAGCAACCAAACTGCGCCTATATTTCTGGCACAATTTCCAAAGCCTCCATGAATGGTACGGCCCTCTTCAAGGGCGATTTTGGCATAAAAAATCAGAATCTTCGAAATTAAATCTCAAACTTTGCAAGAGGGGGGCGCCTTGGCTTAGCAAACACTCAGCAAAAATACCCATAATCATAATAAATTTATTCTAGGAGATGCATTCAAATTTTCACTTTCAGCTGTGTGTGAATCAACAACTCAAAGACTGGAATTATCATCAAAACTTCTTCTGTTGATCACAATCTGCTAGTCTGGATGAGAAGCAGCAAATTCCAACTAGGTGTTGTATTTCAAACACGAAATTGGTTAAAGGCTAGGAGGTAGCATCCTCGAAGCAATGTTCATTTGTCATTCCAACAGCATAACAGTATGATAACATGAATAGATACCAATGCTAGAACAAAGCCTTCATTTTATAGAAGAGTAGAAGACTCTTCAATCCCTCAAGAAAAGACGCCAACAGTCACAAAGACTCTTCAAATTTTCAGAAACCTTTCAACTTCTCAAAAAGGCGTCCACTTTACAAGGCAATATAAAATCTTTATTTTAAAATAGTAACTCCTTCAAAAAGGCGTCCACTTTATCTCCCAAGGCTTTTATCTTTATTAATAATTAAATCACCTTTATGATAGCATACCCCTTCCAAGTCCCCCTTTTAAACACAACTTAAGTTGCCTTACTAGGCCAAGGGGGTCAACTGCAAATAATAACCTCAATGCCTTTATTCAACATAAAAATGCCTTAAGCAGTCAGACATGAATTGCAAACGATTGCTCCAACTGGAAATGAAGTACTGAAAGCTAACAAACTCCAAACTGCTTAAAATAGAATTTACTATAAATAGTAAACTCTCAGAAATGTCAAAAAACCTCAGAACTGGAAACCCTAATTTTACCTCACACACGCCTACAGGCTTCCGGAATAGGCTGATGAGTGTCAGAATAGATTACTAATTAGAAGGGGACATTACAGTCCGCCCTCCTCGAGATTGCTTGTCCTCAAGCAACTGAAAAGATGGATGCAACAAAATCTGTTCACCTTCCCACGTGGCATCTTCAATAGGCAAATTCCTCCATCTAACCAAGTATTCTTTGATTGTCCTTCTTCTCAAAGAACGCTCTCTAGTATCAAGAATTTCTTCAGGAATCAACACCAACTGACCTTCCTCATCCAATGGAGGTAATTCTGAAGTAGCCACCACGTTACGTCCAAGTGCCTTTTTGAGGCGTGACACATGAAATACATTATGCACTTTGCTTTCAGTTGGAAGCTCCAACTCATAAGCAACTTCACCAATCCTCTTGGTGACTTTGAAAGGACCATAGAAACGTGGCTTCAACTTTTCTGCACCACTTTTCTTGAGAGAAGATTGTCTATATGGCTGAAGCCTCAAGTAGACCGTGTCCCCAACTTCAAAAGACCTCTCAACACACTGCTGATCAGCGTATAACTTCTGCTGATTTTGAGCTTGTTGCAGATTTTCCTTGAGAGATTTCAAGATGTCTTGGCTCTGTTGTAACATATCCTGTGCTTGTGGAGCTTTACTATCACCAAACACTAAATCAACAAAATTAGTAGCTTCATAACCATAAAGAGCCATGAAAGGTGACATCTTAATTGACATGTGATAAGAAGAGTTATAACAATACTCTCCTAAATGAAGCCATTTAATCCAAGCTCTTTGCTGTCCTGAAACATAGTTTCTTAGGTAGCCCTCTAACCATTTGTTAACAATTTCTGATTGCCCATCTGTTTGTGGGTGATAACTAGTGCTTGGAGTAAGCACTGTCCCACTCAATCTGAAGATCTCTTGCCAAAAAACACTTAGGAACTTGCTGTCCCTATCACTGACAATAGTTTTAGGCAATCCATGCAAACGGAAGACCTCTCTAAAAAACAACTCAGCCACTTGAGCTGCTGTAAATGAAGTGGTGACAGCAAAGAAATGAGCAAATTTTGTTAGTCTATCAACCACAACAAAAATACAATCACGTCCTTGCACCTTGGGCAACCCCGTGATGAAATCCATGGCAATACTTTCCCATTTCTGATTCGGAATGGGCAAGGGCTGTAGCAGACCAGCTGGATAAGAGTGTTCATTTTTATTTCTTTGACAAATCGGACACTCTCTAATGTAGTTCAAGACTTCTTCTTTCAACCCTTTCCAAGTGAATCTTTCACGAATCTGCTTATAAGTCTTGAAAATCCCTTGATGACCAACAAGGGGAACATCATGAAAAGATTGTAGAATCTTCTTTTTAAGCTTAGATTCATGCACTAAAAAGATTCTATCTTTATAGTAAATTATCCCATCAACCAACTTATACCTTTCATCAACCAAATGATCTTCTAGCAAGCTGGTTGCAAACTGATTTTTAACATAATCAGCAGCAATTAACTCCTTCCAATCTGCTGATAACTCACAAAGTGACTGCAAATGAGGCCTTCTTGAAAGAGCATCAACCACTACGTTATTTTTCCCTTTGACATATTCAATGTCAAAGTCATATGCTTGGAGCTTACTTACCCACTTCTGCTGCCTTTCATTCAAATCCTTTTGGCGCATAAAATGTTTAAGACTATTGTGGTCAGTCTTAACAACAAATTTACTTCCCACCAAGTATTGACGAAATTTAGACAAAGCATGCATGATGGCAAGCATCTCTTTGTCATAAATGGAGTAAGTTTTTTCTGCTCCTCTCAACTTCCGGCTTTCGAAGACAATGGGATGTTTGTCTTGCATTAGAACAGCTGCAACACCTTCACCTGAAGCATCACACTGTAATTCAAAAGATTTTGTAAAATCTGGAAGAGCCAACACTAGGCATGTACTCATGATTTGCTTAAACTTATCAAAAACTTCTTGTGCCTTCTTAGTCCAAAGAAAAACTCCTTTCTTTGTAAGATCTGTGAGAGGTGCTGCTTGATGAGAATATCCTTTCACAAATCTTCTATAGAATCCACATAACCCTAAAAATCCTCTCAAATGAGAAATATTCTTTGGAGTTGGCTAATCAAGAATGGCTCTTATCTTTTCAGGATCAACTTTCACACCCTTTGAATTGATAATGTGGCCAAGATATAAGAGTTCTGTCATCCCAAACTCACACTTTGATTCTTTGGCGAACAAACATTCCGCCTCTAAAATACTAAGCACTTCTTCCAAATGCTTAAGGTGCTCTTCCCATGAATTACTGAAAATGAGAATGTCGTCGAAGAAGATGAGCAAAAACTTCCTCAATTGTTGTCTAAAAATCTTGTTCATACAAGATTGGAATGTAGTTGGAGCATTTGTTAAACCAAAAGGCATGACAAGAAATTCAAAATGCCCAAAATGGCATCTAAACGTTGTCTTCTCTATATCCGCCTCCCTCATTTTGATTTGATGATAGCCTGAACGAAGATCAATCTTTGAGAAGAACATAGCCCCATGGAGTTCATCAATAAGCTCATCAATCCTAGGGATTGAATATCTATTCTTGATGGTCTTCTGATTTAATGCGCGGTAGTCAACACACATACGCATTGTGCCATCTTTCTTTTTGACCAGCACCACTGCAGAAGCAAAAGGACTCTTGCTTGGTCTAATGAAACCACTCTCCAAAAGCTCCTTGATGGCTTTTTCAATCTCATCTTTCTGCTTCTTTGGATAATGGTAAGGTGTAGTCATGACAGGATTTGCTCCCTCTTCTAACTCAATTACATGCTCAGAACCTCTTTCAGGAGGTCTTCCAGGAGGTAGGCTTCCAAAGACTTTTCTCTTCTTTGAAAGTAAGGCTTGAATATCAGGGTGATATTGCCTTTTGTCTTCCACTGGATCAGCTGGTAGAACCAAACATTCAGCATCCCATTCAACCTGATCGTGACGGATCAGCCTTTCCATCCTCTTCAAAGACACAATTTGAGGGCCCCCATTTGACATCCCTCTTAGAACAACCTTCCTTCCATTAGACTGAAATTTAAGCTCCATAGTTTGCAAATTCAATGTGATCTCACCAAGAGATCGCAGCCATTGTATGCCTAGTACAACATCAGTGTCTCCAATTCCCACCACATAAAAATCATCTTTAATCTCATAATTCCCCAATTGCATAGAGAGGTTAGGAAACTTCCTCGTGCAAGACATAGTGAAACCATCTGCAACCATTACCTTGAAGCCATCAAATTCCTCAGTCTTCAAACCCATTTTAGCAACTAAACCTTCATCAATAAAATTGTGAGTTGCTCCGGTGTCAATGAGAGCAACTATCCTTTGTGAATTCACAACTCCATGAACCCGAAAGGACTCATTTTTTTGAAAACTAGATAGTTGTGCAAAAACACTACCATCTCCCACCTCATCGAACTTCTCTTCTGGAGCTTCTTCACCTTCACTACTTGCTGATTCGTATTGTTGATCAGACGAATCAGATTTTGATTCAAAATCAGAATAGCCCTCCATTAGGTTTGCTTTGCCTCTTCCATAGCAACGGTGACCCTTAACCCAAGGCTCACGGAAAGTGTAGCAAACTCCATCTTTTCTAAGCTGTTCTTTGAGCTCTTCTGACAACCTTGGTGGAAACTTCTTGGGCAGATTTGAAGAATGTTTTTTATCTTTCTTATGGCTGAATGGTTTTGAATGAAACTTAGGCCTTGGGGCTGCCAACTCCATGCTCCTAGCTTTCTTGATAGCTTCATCTAACGTTGGTGGATCAAAAGCTTTGACCCAACCCTTCAAAGGCTCCATTAAACCTTCAGCAAAAAGAACCACAAGTCTTCTTTCAGTAATGTTAGGCACCATTACTGACAACCTCTGAAAATCAGCCACATAGTTTTCTAAAGATCCTTGCTGTTTCAATTGTGCCAATTCTTTGAATCTCAATTCTGGATCTTTGGTATCAAATCTTTCAATCAACTTATTGGTAAACTCACCATATGTGCGAATGAGGTTATGGCCAAGAGTGACCAAACCATGAGTCCACCATTCATGAGCTATCCCATCCAAATGCAAAGTAGCAAATTTGATAGCATCTTCTTCCGGCATGGGTCTGAGAGAGAGGTAGTTATCTAACTTTTGCACCCATGATCTGGCTGTACACTTATTACTACCATCAAAATGTTCCATAGTAATCTTTCCCAATGCTTGGTAGAAATCATTTCTAGGTGCCATAGGGGGACGTTGTTCAGTCCTCCCTCCATTTCTTCGACTCCTTTGATTCATGTATTGATCAAAGGTCCAAGTACCTCTCAAGTCAAGAGGTAAGGAGACATACTCCATGTAAGCTTGACGTGCATCATCAGCAAGGGTTGGTGCAGCTTCAACCGGTTGTTGCTCTTCCCTTAGTGTGAAGACGAGAAAAAGGGGTCTAGAGGATGACCCACTAGGAATTCCAGTATGCTGACCCACAATTCTGTCTCTTGTATTCACCTCAGGACTGCCACTATTGTTATTCCCATTAACTCCATTGCTTTCTCCAGTTGAGTTATTTTGGGGCTGAAGAACATTATGAGCTGCTTGCTGATCCAACTTGGACAATAATTGGGACATCATGTCTATCATCCCATCAAACTTCTTCTCAACTTTGTCCCTCTCTTCATTATCTTGCTTTACACTGTTTGACATTATTTCAACTGTGTGTTCAACTTTTTTCTAAACCTTCCACTATTTTGCCAAGATCTCTTAAGACTCCTGAGAAAGTCTCTGCTTCTGGAACAGACGGAAACTGATGCGGAGTTCTAGCCTAACTTCTGGTGTATGGCCTAGTGTCTCTTTCACTCATCAAATACCCAACTACAAATTGCCACAGGATGGCAGGGTCTTCTGCTCTGATACCACTGAAATATGCTAACCAATTTTTTCGATAAATTAACACAACATAACCAGCACTTAGCCAACTTGATTAACATTAGCTCCAAATAGAAAACCAAACTTAAAAGAACTCACACCAAGAATGCACACTCAATCCCAATGAAGGATAGGTGTTGTCATATGGCAGAGGAGCTAAAGGAAAGTACTTGAAAGAAACTACTCAACGTCAAGAATGTGCACTCAAGATCCCACTGAGGGCGAGGTGCTAACATATGATGGAGTGTTTAATTGAAATTTAGAAATTAATAGGCGGATAACCAGCCATGAAGCTATTACAAACTAATTCATCCGCTACGGCGGGCATCCACAGAATTGTGGGGATTCACCACTATGAAAGTGGGTACAAGAGTGTTACAATCAAATTATCCACATTGGCAGTAAACCATCCAGGGGTACTTATGTGAGGAGAAGAAGAATTAATTGCAGCAATTAGAACTGGAACAGTACTACTGTTTACAGTCTTTACAAATAAGAAATAAGCTGCAAATTACATATGAATTACAAGAGTCTTCAAACACATGAGTAATAGATGATCTCATACAATTATTTATCTCTCTAACTACTGAAAATGAGTCAAAAATCAGAACTTCAAAGGTCTGATACAGAAAACAGTAAACTGGAAATGTCAATCAGCAACTGTGAAAATCAATGAAAAGTTCATAACTCACTTAATTCACCTCCAAATCGAATGTCGTCTTTTGCTGTGTCTTCTTAGAAGGTAGGCGAACATATTCTGATCATCAAACAGCAACCAAATTGCACCTATATTTCTGGCACAATTTCCAAAGCCTCCATGAATGGTACGACCCTCTTCAAGGGCGATTTTGGCATAAAAAATCAAAATCTTCGAAATTAAATCTCAAACTTTGCAAGAGGGGGGCGCCTTGGCTTAGCAAACACTCAACAAAAATACCCATAATCATAATAAATTTATTCTAGGAGATGCATTCAAATTTTCACTTTCAATTGTGTGTGAATCGACAACTCAAAAACTGGAATTATCATCAAAACTTCTTCTATTGATCACAATCTGCTAGTCTGGATGAGAAGCAGCAAATTCCAACTAGGCGTTGTATTTCAAACACGAAATTGGTTAAAGGCTAGGAGGTAGCATCCTGGAAGCAATGTTCATTTGTCATTCCGACAGCATAACACTATGATAACATGAATAGATACCAATGCTGGAACAAAGCCTTCATTTTATAGAAGAGTAGAAGACTCTTCAATCCCTCAAGAAAAGACGCCAACAGTCACAGAGACTCTTCAAATTTCCAAAAACCTTTCAGCTTCTCAAAAAGGCGTCCACTTTACAAGGCAATATAAAATCTTTATTTTAAAATAGTAACTCCTTCAAAAAGGCGTCCACTTTATTTCCCAAGGCTTTTATCTTTATTAATAATTAAATCACCTTTATGATAGCATACCCCTTCCAAGTCCCCCTTTTAAACACAACTTAAGTTGCCATACTAGGCCAAGGGGGTCAACTGCAAATAATAACCTCAATGCCTTTATTCAACATAAAAATGCCTTAAGCAGTCAGACATGAATTGCAAACGCTTGCTCCAACTGGAAATGAAGTATTGAAAGCTGACAAACTCCAAACTGCTTAAAATAGAATTTACTATAAATAGTAAACTCTTAGAAATGCCAAAGAACCTCAGAACTGGAAACCTTAATTTTACCTCACACGCCTACAGGCTTCCGGAATAGGCTGATGAGTGTCAGAACAGATTACTGATGAGAAGGGGACATTACAACCTTCCATCTTGTGCAATACGCTCAATGATACTAGAAGCCCAAGGATCCTTAACATAGCTGAAATCTGCTCTTTCCAATCTGTTGTAACCTCCACTAATGAGCATATATATGGTCTCCTAGACAAGGCATCATCCACAACATTTCCCTTTCCTTTGACATAGACAATATCAAAGTGATAAGATTGTAGCTTACTCACCCATTTCTATTGCCGATCATTCAAATCTTTCTGATGCAAAAAATATTTTAGACTGTTGTGGTTGGTTTTTACAAAAAATTTACCTCCCACAAGATAAGGTCTGAATTTGGCCAATGCATGCATAGTGGCCAGCATCTCCTTATCGTATATAGAATAACTCCTCTCCAAACCCCTTAATATTTTTCTCTCAAAGGCAATGGGATGCTTATCTCGCATCAAAACAACACCTATTCCTTCTCTAGATGCATCGCATTCAAGCTCAAAGGGCTTGGAAAAATCGAGAATAGCAAGAACTGGGCATGTACTCATTATCTGCTTAAATTGATCAAAACATTGTTGTGCTACATTAGTCCAAAAAAAATCCCTCTTCTAGATATCACTCCCTCATCTATAAAATTGTGTGTGGCACTTGTATCAATAAAAGTGACTATCCATTGTCCACATAGTACAACCTGTACTCTGAAAGAACAAACCTTCTGGAAACTCGAGAGTTGGGCAAGTGTGCCTCCACTTGCTTGCTATATTTTGACTCTTCTGAAGAACTTTTGGCCTTCTTATCATCCAAATCAGTTTGCTTTTCTGAACTTTCAGCAGCTGATTCCTCCTTTGAATAGTACTCAATTAGCTTAGCCTTGGCCTTTGTTGAGCACTTATGAGTTGGGTCCAAGGTTTTTTACATTGAAAGCATGATTTCTTTCTACGAAGGTCATTAAGTTGGTCTTCATTCAGTCTTGTTGGCCCCTTAATATTCTGATTTGAATCTCTATGAAAAGGTTTCTTGCCTTTGTATTTCTTTTGTTAGAAACCTCTTGACTGAAATTTACTTTGAAAAATGGAAGACTTCATATCCCTTTCCTTTTTAATGGCTTCCTATAAATTTTGTGAGGCAAGGGCCTTAATCCAACCCCTCAAGGGACTAGACAATTCATCAATGAACCACACAATCAACCTACTCTATGAAATATATGTCACCATCAATGATAATCACTGAAAATCCACAATTATGTGTCCATTGAACCCCATTTTCTCAACTGTGCTAATTCCTTGAAGTGCAATTCAGGATCTTTTTTATCAAATTTGTCAATTAATTTTTGTGTGAACTCCTCATAAGAAACAATTTGATCATGACCCAAAGTTATCATTCTGTGGTACCGCCACTCATGTGCACTCCCATCCAAGTGTAAAGTTGCCTATTTTATTGCATCATCCTTAGCCATAGGATTGAGCTGAAAATAAGTATCAAGCTTTTGGACCCAAGCTCTAGCTGTAGTTTTCCTAGAACCATCGAAATATGGAATTGAGAGCTTGTCGACCTTTCTTTGCAAATCATTATTTTGTGGCCTACCACCTCTGCCTCTATGGGGTCTATTCCTTTGCTTGAATTCCAAATAATCCCGAAATGACATTTCAGCCTAGAAATCTGCAGCTAATGCCCTCCAATTCCTCATAGCTTGAGCATGCATTTCTTGTTTTGTGGGTTTATTATTCACCTCTGGAGGATTATCTCTTGGAATGAATTTTGGCATGGAGGGTCTAGAATTAACTGAGCCACCAAATGTCCTAGTATGAGCAGCCTGGTTATTAACTATAGATCCGTCAGCCCCATTGTTGGCATTGTTACCAACATTAACATTATTTCCAACATTAGCATTGTTTCCCATCATTTGTGCAAACATTTGAGTAATTTGCTGCTATGATTGTGCCATCTGCTGTTGTGATTGTGTCATAAGTTGCATCATTTGATGTTGTGCCCTGGCAAGATCATTCATCATGTTTTCCAAACTATAGAGTTCTATCCTTCTTTCACCCATTTCAAAAATATCCAACTCTTCTTGTTCAATCTTTGGCTGATTTTCAAATCCGGATTAGACCTATTTCTCCTCAAGTAATAATGATGAGCAGTTATTAACTGTAAATCCTTCACCCCCATTGTTGGCATTGTTTCCAGCATTAACATTCTTTCCAACATTAACATTGTTTCCCATCATTTGCGCAAACATTTGAGTAATTTGTTGTTGTGATTGTGCCATCTGCTGCTGCGATTGTGTCATAAGTTACATCATTTGATGTTGTGCCCTCCAACTCTTCTTGTTCAATCTCTTGCTGATTTTCCAAATCCAGATTAGACCTGTTTCTCCTCAAGTAATAATGATGATTGCTAGGATGCATCACTCACTTAACAAGCTGTAGGGAAACTACTGTGATCTGATACCACTTGTTGACGTGGTTTTTGAGACCACACCAACACAGAATAAAGTTTCCCAACGGATACTCTATCCTCTCTTGAACAAAGTATTCAGCATGCTAAGATTGCGAGTGAGTTCATGCTTTCAACTCCAAGGTTCCGATAATGCGAATAGACTCAGTTGGCTCAATGTGATATTGCTGGTATTTCAAGGGGACTTACACAATTGTTCGACAGCTAACAACAGACAGTAGACTAAGGGCTTTCGTGTAATTCAAATGATTTGGCAGGTGAGCACAAGTTTCCTAATTCTAATCGGAAATGAACTGAATTCAAAGGGTGTAGGGATAAGAGTGTTCTAGTCTACTCTAGGGTGTGGGACATGGCGATCAATTCTCACAAGCTTCAACCAAGCTCCGTTTTGCCTCACTTCGGGCAGCTTCCGCGGAACTGGTGCAATCTTCAGAGGAGTGACTTAAGATGTTCAGATCATGATTTAGCATGAAGACACCATCACAACAACGCATGCCGGCATATAAACCATAATCGAAGTTAAGTTTCACAAAGTTCCAGTTGACCACGCAAGGCGAACCCACCGTCAGCGAGCCCGCTAGTGGTATGGACGAACGAAGCCTTGTTCAAATCGAGCACCACATTCCACAATTGCTAAGTACTTGCATGAAATGAAATCTACTTTACTTTAAGCTACTTCAAGATGCTACGTGAATTGGAAGGACGAAGAAGCCTCAACAACTATTCACAACAAAGAAGAATTCACCATCAATGAAAATTCTTTTATTATGAGAGCATACATGACAACTTCTTACAAAGTATCCAAAGGGAAGACTTTCCTTCCTTTTCAATCTACACTACTTTACTTTCTACTCTATCAACTTCTCTCTACTCCTCTAAGTTCTGCTTCTACCTCTAAATCTAATGAGATACAAATGAGGGGGACTCCCCCTTTTATAGTTGGCCAAGTCCAATGGACGGCTCAGATTACAATCGGCTGGATGGCCCAGATCGTGCCACCTCAACCCTAAACAAGATTTTCCCTAAAAACCGCCACAAAGGAGAGTGGGGTAATAAATGAGCCATTAATATCCACCATCCTTCTAGAAGATTCCTGTTTGTAGACGCGTTCACACTGTTCTCGATCCTTGTCATTCTTCAACTTCGCTCGAGCCTCCATTCTTTGTCACTTGAGTTATACTAACTCTCAACACTTAGCCATTTTCTTGCAACTTTCTTCCTTCGAGGTTGAAACTCATAACTTTATCTTCTTCCAAAGGTTGTAATATCATTGTGCTTCATCACTTCAAGTCATCGTGCTCTGGCCTCCACGCTCATCCTGCAAAACAAGCAAGGAGAAGGGTATTAGAACATCTCATAATATAATCTTAACTTACCTGATTTTCACGTTCTAACCTCCAAGCGTTCATCGCCTCTACTAGCCAACTTCTGCTTTTTTTTTATGATTCCTCATGCCTTAGCCAATTTTTCAACCCATCTTGCATTCTGCCTAGTACACTTCATTCTGATATTTCATCCAACTCGGGCTCGAGAAAAATCCTTTCATCAGGAATTTGGTCAAAAATCATCTAGGCGATCACCTCCAAATTCATTTGCCAAGGCATTTTATCTTCATCATTTATTCCTTGCCTTAGAAAAATTTTTCAAATTTCCCTTAGGAAATTCATCAACCTGGTGCCCATCAAAAATCCTCATCCTGAAGGCCACAACGAAGCATGGAAGACTTTAAAATCAACCCCTCATCGATAATCTTCAATACCCAGAAGAAAATTTTCTCCAGAACGTTTCGAATCCATGGGTACCCAACGAATGGGTTCATTTAATTTTCTTGAATTTCGAACCTTAGAAAATATTCTTTCATTAAATTTATTCTCATTCTTCAATCTTGAAGTATTTCTCTACTCTGACTTGGAAATTTTTTATCAACCCTGTGAAGCTGGTAGTCACTGACTTCACTTCTGGCAACTCTGCTCATGTTTCAGGAAACTTCCATCACCTCTCCAGACTTAGGCATTTTTCTAAGGGAGAAAATATTTGTGCCTTAGAAATTTTTTGAATCACTTAGCATTTCGAAAAAATTTCCCTTAGAAAATTTTATTCATTCCTCAACCACTCTGCCTGTGGTGGGGAAAATTTTATTTTGCTTCACTTGGAAAATTTTCCTTGAAGGCACTTACCACGTCCAGCATGTCTTGTTCATATTTCCGTCACCTTGTATTTTACTTCACATTCCCATGAAGGATGGGCGCATTTGCCTTGTCATAGAGATCATTCTTAACGCCTTAGTATATTTTAATCTCCCCTTGGGCGCATTTTATACCTGAAGAAGATGTTTTAACTTTCAATGCCTAATATATTTTATTCACCACCTCATAAGCCTAGGCGCACCTCACACTTGAAGAGGATATTTAAAAGTCCAACGCCTTAGCATACTTATCAACCTTACTCCAAGCTTCATGTACTTTGGGCGCATTTAGCACCTTGAGGAAGATATTTCACTTCCACGCCCAACACATTTAACTCCCCCTTGGGCGCATTTCACACTTGCAAGAGGTTAACCACGCCAAGTTCACTTCACCTTTACCTTGTTTACCACGTTTTACCCCCATACTCACTTTTGTCTTGGCGCATTCAAAGGGGAGAGAGGAAGTCAAAGCTTAGAATATTTTCTACATGCACCACACCTTGATTCCCTTTTATCTTGCATGGGCGCATTTGAGCATAGGAGGAGGATGACTCTTCAACTTCTTTATTTTTGTCTTGACGTGGCTGCTTTTGGGCGCATTTTCCCTATGTAGGAGGATGAAAATCATTGACTCCTTTGACCTTCTTTCATTTGGGCGCATTTCAACATGAGAGGAGGACGAGTTTCCCACTTAGAAACTTTTGGATTTGCTTGCATGTGAGGGGTGCATTTTAGCATAAGTGATGGATAAACATCTTTGACTCCCCTTTTGACTTTCCTTTAGCTTCCCAAGCATGGGCGCATTTTGAAGGAGGTGGAGGATGAAGACTTGTACTTAGAAATTTTTTTTGCTATCAACCCTCTTCCTTGGGCGCATTTTTCTATGGGTGCTGGATAAACTTTGTTGACTTTCATTGACTTCCTGCTTCATGGGCGCATTTGAGCTCTTGAGAAGGATGAAAAATGTTGACTACTTTGACCTCTTCTCAGCAGGGCGCATTTGAAGAGTGGTGAAAGACGAGTTCAACACTTAGAATTTTTTCTTGCTATCAACCTCCCTTAGGCGCATTTTGTCAGTAGTGGAGGATAAACTTCAAACTTAGACATTTTTCCTCGTCCTTGCCAGTTCCTGCACGCCTTACTATTTATAGTAAGTCCTTCAATTCTTGCATCTCTGAAGCTCGGAATGATTTGAAATTTTGAACGCCGAATCTTCACGACCTTGTTACCCTGTTGACACTGCTATTTTTAGCCCATTTTTGAAGGTGATTTACTATAAATAGTAATTGCTTGCTTCTGATAGCTCCACTGCTCCGATTGACTTGAAATTTGAATGAGGTGCTCCTCACCACGTGACTTGACTGCTGACGTCAGTGCATGCACCTGACTTGCTATTTTTAGCCAGTTTCCAAATTGACTTACTATAAATAGTAAGTGCTCCGTTTGACTTCAAATTTTACCAGCAGATAGCCTGATGGATGCTGATCGCGATGGTTTACACCGGTTTTTGAAAATTCTGACTTTTAACCCCTCTTTTTAGGCTCCGAAGCTGGAAACCCTAATTTGCTCTGCATGCGTATCAAATGATCTCTGTTTGTCTTTGTTTCTGTGGCACTGCGATCAGCTTGTGATTCTGAATTGCTGGGAAGCGGCTGCCGGGACATACCTGCTAAAAATAGTAAGTTCCCTACTGAGTGATCATCTCCATTTGCATGTCATACCACTGCGAAGCTCTCGAAAAACCCACCAGGAATCATCCGACATGCAAAAGAAACCCTGACATGCAAACCCTAAAAATAGCCTCAGAAGACTGAATTCTGAAAGTTGTCGTCTCGCTTTGCATGTTATACCATTGTGAAGGTCTCGAAAAACCCAGAAGGAATATGCCAACATGCAAAGAAAAACTTTGCATCTGAACCCTGAGATTTGTCCCGAAAGCTGGACTGCTAAAAATAGTAAGTTGTCGGTTTTCGCTCAAATTTTGCATGCGAGCAGCCTGATGTGCTCTGAATGCAGTGTGACAATTGGAATTTCAAAAATGCTAACAAATTGCCTGCAATTGCACACTTACTAAAAATAGTAAGTACTTAGAATTCGATGGAAATCTGCTGAGAGCCTGCTGGAAGCTTACTGACATCAATGTTAGTCTCAAATTTCAATTTACTCACTTTATCCAACCTTGGATTGACCAGAAGGATGGAAACCCTAATTTCAGACTTGGCCAAATTTCACTTGTTTAAGCTCACAGACGGATACATCCCCCAAAAGGCAGACCAGAGAAAGGAGACAAACAAAGAGAGAGAGAGAGAGAGAGAGAGAGAAACCAAAGCCAAAAGACCAGAATGGAGCAAAAATTAGGGGTCCCCATCTTGAATGGGGCGATGTGTGAAAAGGTCACAACACCACTATAAAAACCCTTACCAATTTCTTTTTTGAGAAAATACTACACTGGACTATTTCCTCAATTCTAATTAGTAATGTAGTTCATCAAACAAGTGTAAACATAAATTTGAAGAGTGTATATGAATAACATATTACAACTCCTTTCAAATTTCTCAACATACAGAACATATAGAACATTAATTCAAACGCTTTACACACATTCTCAATTTATGTATCAAGCAATATTGAATATTTCAATTGCTGCTTGAAGAAACGGAATGCAAGAAATTAATGATTGATTAATTCTGACCTATTCATTTGCAACTTCAAAAAACTCACCGATATTAATATGAACCAAAGCCTTCTTATCACATCCTTATAAATGGCTGAAATAGACGTTAAGGTGAATTCACCTATCAATAGGTGCTCTTACATGGTTGATATACTTATGTCCAATATGATGGATTCACGCCCAAAATCAATTCATTCATTTCTGGCGTTATATTTTACACCATCCTTATCAATTTATGTCCACATTGAATGTTTCCACCCAACTGTATAAGCCTGTCCAATGTTAACTTGTTTCACCCAGCTATGTAGGCTTGAGCAGCTTTTAAAACTCTGTGCTTGGTGATAACCTCATAGATCATACATTATGAACTGAGTTATAATTTTAGTGCCACAAACAACCTCAATTCTACTATTTGATCGCTATTTTCAATGAAGAATATCTTTTCCCAATTATAGATTCATTACCAATGAATATGATGTAGGTTTTAAAGGAGACACCATGTCTAGTAAGGAAAGTTGCACCTCAGCTTAAGGAGGAAAGGCAACTAGTAAGAGGCACATAATTTGCAACTCCTAGTCATTACTTGCATTACCCAATTCATACAGTTTAACTCTAGACCCTAGCGGCTAAGAGGAAAGTGTTTAATCGCCCAGCTTATGACATTCACATCGCCCAACCAAAGTCAACATTTAACGAAAGTTTGGTCCTATTCTCTTCTCATGCCCAACAAGTTAAAATCACGCCCAACTCAGATCAAGCCGCAGCCAACATAAATAAACAATGACACAAAATGACTCATCACTCATGCCCAACAACCTAAAGGGTTCACTCCATCAAATAGCGTGTAATTTGAAATTTACGATGGCGCCCAGCTATTAACTCCCCTAACAATAGGTTAAACCCATGCACATTCAATATAAAAGCATACTTGGCAACAACAAGCTCACGCTGGCTATTAGAGAGGCTTCTAGTAATATTAATAATGGAATAGTCAACTTTGGAATTGCTATGTCCCAACAAAAAGAAGTATGTTATTGTATAAACACCCCAGACAAATTAGAAACTCCAAATACCATTTACTCCCCAAAACCTATATCTCTGATAATTTAATTCCTTTGAACAAATCTAGAAAACAAACCATTATGCACCAACACCGACTCTGGATAAATCGGTCAGCCACCAACTAGGGTGGGTCTCTCACCACCATAGCCAATATTTTCCTTGAGGGTTTCTGTCCTCAGGAAGTTCTTGGAGAAATCTCTGCAAACTTCACAATATTCAATTCTTATATCCCAAAATGAACTCAAAAATTATTTTATCATTCCCCAAACTCCAACGCCTTGAAAATAAAATAATATTTAATTCATTCCTTATGTCTCTTGTTATTTTTCCCAAAGAACATTAAAATAATCCTTTTTTATAATAACTTAGGCATTTATTTCAATTCCTCCACCTAACTTTCTGGAAACACCTTGGGAATATCACCCCAATTGACGTGGAATGATGTTGAACTCTGCTACTCCAAGAATTGCGAGCTCCCTAAATCATCCAATTAGCCTACAGGACCCTAATGGATAGGCTAATACTCAACAACTAGCTATTCATGAGGGGGACATTACATGCACCCTAAGGTTGGGACAAATGTCATGATCTTTTGAGGCCTCTATAGCCATATGAAACTCTAGATATGCTCTATTTCTTGATTTGAAAAGGTTGTTGGCTGGTTTTGGGCATAACCCTATTGTAGAGGTGTTCTCCATTGGTCAAGATGATTCTAGGGCATCAACCGTTGGTGCTCAGATTTTTTTTTTTCGGGTTAACATAGTACTGCAAGTTAGGAAAACTTGTTTAATGCAGAGGTCTCTTCTTGGTAGAAGTATCTCCATGACTATTTGAGTTTACTTAGGGGATGAGTATGTTATGCTTATTTTTGAAGCTCTGTTTGTTTGGTCCAGTATTTTAATAGCTAGTTGGTCCATGTAGGGACTTGTAAAACAACATCAAAATGTTTTTGGTTCTAATCTTTCTAATGCAATATATGGGTTCACTCTATTTGGTTATGGATTCTTAAAGTAGACTTTGTCATGTATGTTCTTGGTTACATAAAGCAATGTGTTTCTTTAATCATAGAGCTCAACTTATGGTTCATGAATGCACTTATCATTTCTCTATTTTGTCTTGCACACATGCTTGTATATAAGGTCTGAAACTCAATTCAATTGCCCAAATAATCAAGGCAATGGTCTGCTGGATTTTGTTCATCCACCACCACTTAAGTCATTTAAGAAACATATTTTATCTCAGTTGTAATGATGGTCTCTGCCCTGCCTATGAGCATAACTCAACCTTATAACTCTTGTCAAATATGAAGCAAGCTTGCACTTGAACCATACGTTTAGAGGGTTATTCATATAGGATTTATGTCCACATCTATAATCCATTTTAGAAACTTATGCTAAATCATAAGAGAGCCAATGTTTGGCAAACACGTAGAGGGTTATACATGTGTGGTTTCAGATTGTATATGTAGTAAAAAACATTGAGACTCATCTTAGGTGATAAAACTCATTCTACATCCTTGGTGCATATGCAATCTTGTTCTGACCTGCTTTGAAGTGAGGTCTTTTAGGTCTATCAATGGCTGCCATTAGGGTATGGATAGTCAGGGCCTAGTTCATGTTTATTTCATTTCTCTTTAATTGTTATGTCAGAGATGCTAAGGATCACCCTCCTAATGTTTAGTAAAGCTTGAAGATGAAGACGAGTAGCCCTATCCTTTGCATTGGCCTTGGACTATTCTTTTTGTTGGTGAGTTTTGCCTCCCTACTTAGATTTTCTTGTCCCCTTTTACATGAGTAATGAGTGCCTCCTCTAGAGAAGTGGAGCTGCAGTTTTGGGAGCCAGCGCAAGGAGCAGTGGGAAGCATGGTTCTAGGTCAGATTGTGGGAATTGATGAAGGGGGGATAAAATGGTGTTCTCCAACACATAGTTTCACCCAAGAGTCACACCAGGGGTGTCAAAAACCATTGAGCTATAGAGACAGAACAAGTGACATCCCCACAGAACTATTGAGCATCATCTCTGTGTCATTTCCCTTTCCAAGTAGAACATCCCATTTTATGGTCTTTGTGAACCATTGCCATTGATTTTGAATTGTTTAATTGACAATAGGGTTAGATAAGAACACCTAGCTTTAGAGCTTCATCCATTTGTGCTTTTCCTTTTCAACATGAATTATCTCATTTTGTGTTCATCAACAGTAATGATCATCACCTCTTAAATACTAAACCATAGATTGATACAATCTTATAATATTTAAGATCCATGACAGAAAACTGTGGATAAGATGGACAAACCATAGAATTGAGGCACATAATTTTTTCTACATGGCATAGCTTTCACAGTTCTAGAGAAAGGTAGTGGTTTAATAGCAGTTTCTGAGATTGGTTGTAATAGGTGACAATTTCGCATATGTTTTCTTAGAGTTAAAATAACTATATTGCATGCAAATTATTAGGCTCTATTTTAGCTGGATTCTCCTTGATAGCTACTGTTATAATTGCAGGTTTACATCCAGGAGGGGAAGAAAACAGACAACAATACAAAGGGTAGTTCAAGTTCACTAATGAAAGATGCAAAGAATGTGAAAGTTATTAGTGAGGAACAGAAAAGAGTGTTAATTGGCCGAATTCCTATCATGGTGAAGTCAAATCTTTGCTACTTGAGCAGTCTAACTTGTAAAGAGCTACTTAAAGAGGGTGTTTGCTCATTCGATGTTGGAGGGTATTTCATTATAAAAGGGACTGAAAAGGTTTGGCAATGAAACTTCTTGAATTTTTTGTACAGCCGGATTTTTTTTTTAAATTCTGGGAAATAGATTTAAGTTTTTTGCTATTTTGACATTTGTTCTTCAGACTTACCTACATAAAAACTTAAAATGATGCTTTGATTGTAATAGGTGTGAATATCTGGATCCATCAAAGAAAATTTTAGCTGTTGTGCTAGTTGAGTGATTGATAACCAAGAACTGATTTTTTGTTTGGGTTTGTGTATTATGCAAAGGATTTAAGAAGGTTTTTAAAAACGATAATGTCTAAACAATATAGGAATTTATAAGTGTCATTAGAGCTTGTACACTCTGTCTACTTAGGGTCTATATGTACCAATTAGATTATTTTAGCTTGTGGTTTTTTTGGTAGTTTAATTTAAAGGAATGGAAGATAGTGCTTGATGGAATGAAGTGCAGCAGCAAAAAAAAATTCTAAGAAAACCCATAAACCAAAAGTATAAAAAAATTGAAAAAAAGTGGAAAAAAGGGAAAAATTTGGAGTATTAAAAAAGTAAAAAAATAGAAAAACTTAATATTTTTTTAATTTAAAAGCATTTTAATAGCATAAAGATATAGAGAGAAAATAAAAATGAAAACAGGGATCTATTGTGGCAACCCCTAGCATGGTCAAGAGGCAATGTCTCTCATGGGGGTCAAAGGGCAGCGCCCCTAGTGGTGTCAAGGGGCTGTACACTTTACAAGGTTTGGGGGTAGCACCCCTAGCACGCTCCCTATTGTGATACAAGGCAAGGTCAAGGTGTTGATCTCTTGTTACCAAGCCCAAATTAAAGTCTTTGAAACCACATAGACCTTTGTGGGGCATGCCATTTTTCATAAGTTTATCACTTTTAATCAAGTTTGAAGATTCCCCCAAACCTTTCAAAAAACGTTTGACTTTCACACTTTTAGATTTGACTATTGTCAATTTTTATTCTTTTCTTGAATTAATAATTGTAAAATAATAATATAAGAAAATCATTATGAATTTCAATTATAATATTAAAAATAGATAAGATCCTAAAACCCTAACAATTAACCTACAAATGAAACATTCAAAGTTGACAAAACCCTAAATAAATTTAAATCCCATAATTATGGTTCACATGAAATTTATTCAATGGAAAAGAGCCTAAACTTCGTGTGCTTGACAATGCAAAATGACTTTAAACAAACAACAAAAAATAAATTGCAAGTCCTAATATGGAAATGGGTATAAATACAAGGCCTTGGATATTAGTACAGGTTTGTATATATATTTTTAATATATTTACAAATAATATTATTAAAATTAATTAATTAAAAATATTTAAATTTGTTGTACCCAAAATAAATTTTTGGCATTTTGTATAAATTGAGCTAAATCTTGATAAAATTCCGTCAAAAGTTTGTTTTAGGTCAAACCAAACATAAGGTCTTTGTGGGTTTCTGTCAAGGAACATGTGCAAAATTCTGAAAATTTAAAAATTAGGGTTTTACGCCCCTATTTTCAGGGTAACCCCCGAAAATAGGACCTTCCCAGAAATGATTGAAAATGATTTTGATAGGATTAAAAGGCTTCACGATCACATTGGTCAAGTCAGAATCATCAAAAGACATGTTTTACTCTGGTGGGTCTATTTCTATTTTTTAGGAACAAAGTTAGGAGCTCCGCAGCCATTAATGGCAGATTGACCAGTACCAGGGGCTGAAAGCTAAGCTTCAAAAGCTTCAACGAAGCAACCATGGCGAAAAAGATCTAAAAAGATGTTGTTTGATGAAGGAGATTCCTGAAACCCAAAAAGGTCAAAATTTGACTAACTCTGGAAACGTTACGAAGGAGAGATCATTTCGCAATGCTGAAAAGAGCCTTTTTCAAGCAAGGGTGCCCATGATCTTTAAAGGTCAAATGCAGTCTGTTGAATCATCCAAGGCAGTCATCCTCGGCATTTGCTTACTGGCGCGACAACGAAACAAACAACTAGATCATCTAATGAGTTGATCATAAGCAGTTGCCAACGAAGCAAAAAGAGGCAGTTGACGAAGTATCAAGAAACAGCTTGTTGATGTGATTTTTGTGACCGCACCAACACAGAATAAAGTTTCCCAACGGATACTCTATCCTCTCTTGAACAAAGTATTCAACATGCTAAGATTGTGAGTGAGTTCATGCTTTCAACTCCAAGGTTCCGATAATGCAATAGAATACCCCCAGATGGTTCGTTGTGATTTTGCTGGTATCATGAGGGGACTTACACAATTGTTCGACAGCTAATAGCAGATAGCAGATTAAGGGTTTCACGTGGTTCGAATGATTTGGCAAGTGAGCATAAGTTTCCTAATTCTAACCAGAAATGAACTGAATTTAAAATGAGTGTAGGGCCTAAGAAGTTTATATTTTATCTAAGGATGGGACGCGGGATCAATCTCAACAGACTTCAACCAGACTCTGCTCTGCCTCACGTTGACAACTTACACAAAGTCGGTGCAATCTTCAAGGGAGTGACGAGGTTTTCAAATTATAACTCAACATGTAAGTACCATCAGAACGACGCATACAAACACACGAATCACAATCGAAGTTAAGTTTGTAAAGTTTTCCAGTCGACCACACAAGGCAAACTTTCCGTCAACAAGCTGCTAGTGGTATGGTTTAGAAGAAGCTTCCTTGATTAACTCCACGAGTCCACAGCTAACATCTACTTGCATGAAAATGAAAACTACTTTACTTTAAGCTACTTCAAGATGCTACGTGAATTGGAAGGACGAAGAAGCCTCGACAACTACTCATAACAAAGAAGAGATCACCATCAATGAAAAATTCTTTTATTATGAAAGCATTCACGACAACTTCTTACAAAGTATTCAAAGGGAAGACTTTCCTTCCTTTTCAATCTAAACTATACTATCAAACTATTCTACTTTCTATTCTATCAATTTCTCTCTATTCCCTCTCTGCTATTCTAACTCTAATGAGTACAAATGAGGGGGACTCCCCATTTTATAGTTGGCCAAGTCCAACGGACGGCTCAGATTACAATCGGCTGGATGGCCCAGATTGTGCCACCTCAGCCCTAAACAAGATTCACCCTAAAAACCGCCACAAAGAAGAGTGGGGTAATAAATGAGCAATTAATGGCCACCATCTTCTAGAAGATTCCTAATTTGAAACGCGTTCACATTGTTCTTGTTCTTGACTGCAGACTTGATCAAACAGCCTCAACTTCTAGCATGGCATGCGCATTCTCATTTTGAAATTCCAAGGCTGCAACCTCATTCTTTTGCTCGACAATGATTTTCTTCTTGAGGTTGTTCTTCAACTTTGAAATACTTGCTTGGGTTTCCATCTTTCCCTCCATCCAATTCTTCTTTGCCACTTGAGTTGGGCACATGCTAAGTCTCAACACTTAGCCATTTTCTCCAAGTACTTGCCACTTGGTCTCGACGTTCCTCCTGCAAAACAAGCAAGGAGAAGAGCATCAGAACACTTCATAATATAAACTCACCTTACTTACCTGATTTTCATGCTTTGATCTTTAAGGTTTGAGTGATCTCCTCATTCGATAGGATTCATCTTTTTTCCTCTAACCAACTTCATCCTCAAATTCTTCATGCCTTAGCCAAATTTGCAACCCATCTTGTATTCTGCTTGGGCGTACTTCACTCTGATATTTCATCCAACTCTAGCTCAAGCAAAATGTTTTCATCAGGAACTTGATAAAAAATTATCTAGGTGCCCAACTTCAAATTCATCCGCCAAGGCGACATATTTCAACATCTTTTTCCTTTCTTGCCTTAGAAAATTTTTCAAACTTTTACTTAGGAAATTCATTATTTAAGTGCCCATCAAAAAATCTCCATCCTGAAAGCCTTGGCGAAGTGCACGAGATGCTGAAATCCATTCCTTGTCAACAATCTTCGATACCCAAAAGAAAATTTCTTTCAGAACTTATCGAATTCATGGGTTCACAACGAGCGGGTTCATTTAATTTTTCTTGAATTTTGAACCTTAGGAAAAAATAATTTTCAACAAAGTTATTCTTGTTCTTCATCCCTGTGAGTATCTCGTTGTTCCAACTTGAATTTTTTCAATCAACCCCGTGAAGTTGGCATCATCTGACTTCATTTCCGGCAAATTCATTCGTGTCCAGGAAAATTTCATCACTTCACCATACCTAGGCGTTTTTCCTAAGGAAAATTTTGTGCCTTAGAGAAATTTTTAAATCACTTAGCACTTTTTGCATTTTTTCCTTAGAAATTTTTTTATTCATCTATCCTCAATCACCTATTTTCCCTGTGAAGAGATCTTGGCACAACTTGCTTTTAGAAAGTCACCACCTTACTTGCAATGCCCTTGCAATATTTTCATCACCCTATAAGCTTATTATTTCCAACGCCTTAGTTATATTTATTTCCCCTTTACCTCAGATCTTGGCGTACTTAGCACAAGTGGAAGGAATAACTCCAACGCCTTGGTAACTCTTAATTTTCACCTTCACACTTATTCTTTACATGGCGCATATCTCTTAGGCAAGAGGATGGGCGCATATGGAGGTAGCAAGAGGACAAGCTTCAAACGCCACCTTTGACTTGTTTTGTCCTCACATGTCTTCACTTAGGTGCATTTTGCATGTCCAAGAGGATGAAAGTTTCAACGCCTTTGCCTTGACCATTGACTTCCCTTGTCTTTGTCTTTACATGCCCTTATTTGGGCGCATTTAAGCATGGGAAGAGGATGAGATTTCAAACGCCGCCCTTGCTTTGACTTGTCTTTGACTTCCTTGCTAATCTTGGGCGCATTTCTTATAGTGAGGTGGATTTTAAAATTTTGTCTTCTTCCTTGTCCTTGCATGGGCGCATATTGCCATAGGAGGAGGATAAGCATCTTTGACTTTCTCTAGCTTGGAGTGACATGGGTGCATTCTAGCATGTGTGCAGGATGGGCGCATTTGCTATGTGAGGAAGGATGAAACCTTTGACCATTTTTGACTTTCTTGTTGAACTTCCTAGGATGGGCGCATTTTGATGGGTGAGAAGGATGAAACTTCTAGAATTTTTTAAACATCCTCATCAAAGTGGGCACATTTTGGATAGGCAGGAGGATGAAACCTAGACTTAGAAAAAATTTCAACGTTTTGAAGGCAAGCTTGTGAGGAGGGCGCAAATGAAGGCATGAGGTGGATATTCAACACTTAGAAAATTTTAATCATCTTCAGTTCTTCATGAGGGCGCATTTGGCCTATGCAGGAGGATAAACTCTACACCTAGAAATTTTCTTGACTCTCCAGCTGAAGTGGGCGCATTTTCAAGGTGATGAAGGATGAAGTCTCAGACTTAGCCATTTTCCTTCCTTCTGCCTGCTTCTATGTGTCCTGATATTTATAGTAAGTCTTCTGATTTCCATACTTCTGAAGCTCGGATCAATTTGAAATTTTAAACACAGGAGACTTATGACCTTGTCAACCTGTTCATACTGCCATCCTGAGCTGACCTGCTAAAAATAGCATGTTTCTGAAAGTGATTTACTATTTATAGTAACTGCTTGTTTCTGAGACCTCCATAACTCCGTTTGACTTGAAATTCGAATGGTGTGATCCTCATCGGATGACTTGCCTGCTGACACTAGCGCCTGCTGCTGACTTTCTATTTTTAGCCAGTTTCTGGAACGCCTTACTATAAATAGTAAGTGCTCTGTTTGCCTTCAAATTTTACTGGTGGATAGCCTGAAAGATGCTAATTGTAGTGAGATACACCGGTTTTCGGAAATTCTGACTTTTTACCCCTCATTTTGGGTCTCGAAGCTGGAAACCCTAATTTGATTTGCATGCATACTAGATGACCTCCGTTTGACTTCATTTTTGTTGCACTTCGTCCTGTTTGTGGTTCTGATGTGCTGGGAGAAAGCTGTCGGAATGGAACTGCTAAAAATAGTAAGTCACTGAATATTGATCATCTTGCTTTGCATGTCACATCACTGCGAAGCTCTTGAAAAACCCACAAGGAATCACTAGACATGCAAAGAAAACCCTGACATGCAAACCCTAAAAATAGCCTCTGAAGGTTGAACTCTGAAAATCATTATCTCATTTTGCATGTTATACCATCGCGAAGGTCTCTAAAAACCCAGAAGGAATCCCCAGACATGCACTGAAAAACTCTGTGTATAAACCCTGAAATTTGTTCGAGAAGCTGAACTGCTAAAAATAGCAAGTTGTCTGTTTCAGCTCAAATTTTGCAGAGGAATAGCTTGATGTGTTCTGGATGTAGTGTGACTGTTGAAACTTCGAGAATGTTGAAGGAACGCTCTGAATTACACACTTACTAAAAATAGTAAGTAGCTGGAATCTAATGAAATTTCAGTGGAAATTTGCTGGAAGCACACTGAAATCAATGTTAAGCTCTGTTTTCAATTTATTCACCTCTTTTGACCACAAATTGGTTGGAAAGTTCAAAACCCTAATTCCACAAACTTGGCCAAAATTTCACGTCTAAGCTCAATGGCGGACCTATCCTCGGAAAGGCAGATAGCAGAAAGAGACAGAAAGAGAGAGAGAGAGAGAGAGAGAGAAACAAAGCCAAAAGACCAAAATGGAGCAAAAATTAGGGGGTCCCCATTTGGAATGGGGTGATGTGTGAAAAGGTCACAACAGTTACAAAGTGAAATGTTTCCAGACTTTAGAATATTTTTCCTAATTTTTGCCATTTGAAAATTCCCTCTGTCGTGAAGCATCCTTTTCAGCATCTTTTATCATAGAATGTTCTGCTTTGAGTTTCAAGCTTAGATTTTGACACCTGATACTGGCCAACTGCCATTAACGACTTCATAGGTCCTAATTTTTCTCCTGAAAAAGTGAAAACTACCCACTAGGCTTAAACTGACTTTTAACTAAAACTGACTTCACCATTGTGACCGTGATGTGAATTAAGCCAATCAAAATTAATTTCAGCCAATTCTGACAAGTTTCAATTTTTAGGTTTTTGCGACATGAAACAGGGGTGCAGAAACCCTAATTTTCAATTTTTTCCAAATTTCACCAGTATCTTATTGACACCAAACTGACTCAAAGTCCATACTTGATTTTCCCAAAAACTATGTTTTGACATCATTTTACAAGGTTTAGACTCTTTTAAACAAAATGCCTTAATGAAGCAAAAAATTTGGTTTGGGTACAACATATCTCATCTTCGGGGATATCTTTCGTGGAGGTGGAACTTTCAGTTAGGATTTAGTTAACTGATGTTGTTTATCTGTTGACTCTCATATCAAATAAGACTTGCGTGTTGCAATGTCCAATCAGTTTAGTTTAGAATCGGTTAACTGAGGTAGTTTTTCCAGTTAATTGTCAGGTTGCATACATTTAGACATAATAATAAATCTTGTAAGATTGAATGTTAACTCAAGGAGATTTTAGGGTTCCCTACTCCTTTGAGGTTCTATAAATAAGAGCACCCTGCTCATTGTATTTTAACTTTTGCTATGATGACAAATTGTTGTGCCCACCTTGCCATGCAATATTGCTATTTTGTATTGGTTCACTTTGTTTAATATAAAGATGGTTTGATCGTCTATTGTGTGTGTGTCTCATTATGCAATTTGTTGTCCCAGATTTATTATTGCTTTAATAATCTTTCTTTCATATCTACACCTCAAATAGAGTGTTCCACCTCCTTGGGAATTTAGAGATGAAGATTATCGTTTAATGTTTGTTTCCAGTAATCTACTTTTAGCCTACACCTCGGATAGAGTGTTCCACCTGCTTGGGAATCCTGAGAACTAGCTTACCATTTCATGTTGTCTCCAATAACCTTTATTTCAGCCTACACCTCGGATAGAGTGTTCCACCTCCTTGGGAATCCTAAGATAAAGTTTATCGTCAACCATTCCCAATTGCTCCCAATTCCTCTTGCTCTATTTTTCTAGAGGAGATAGGATAGTTTTAGCGTTAGCTTAGTTGTAGTTAAGATCTATAGAAACTAGAGAAAACCTTAGCTGCAATGTATTCGGTTTAATAACCTTGTGCCTCTACTAGTTGATTCAAAAAGATAGGAATTTAGAATACTTTACTTTTTACGTATATCAGCAAAAGAGGGAGCTTCCCCTCCTAATTTGAAGAGCAGTTAATACTGTGCATAGTTGTCTGTTTCCAATACGCACTCCAGATGTGTGAATTGAAACGCTAACACTACTAGAGCAATAATTTTGGTCATACAACACGTTCTTGTAGAAGTAACTTTGTTGAACCTCTAAAATAAAACAAGAAGGATGTTCTTGACAAGCCGAAGGAGGAATCTACAAAAGTTTGGAAGAATAAGGAGCTTGAAATGAAGGAGAAATCCATGTTAGTACAAGCAGCCCTCCATTTGTAAAATGAAGAATATCAGTGATGTTGAGAACATGGTGATACTGAGAGGGGGGGTGAATCACTATCTAATAATCCTTTACTTTTCAAATTTAATTAATTACATCAGCTACACATATGCTCCCTTGATTGTACTACTCCCCCTTATGAATATAACTCATGCTCCCTTGCCTATACTACTCCCCCTTTCTCTAACTCTCCTTATTTGACATCAATGGAAAAGGGTCTTCCAATGATCTCTAAACTTTCTTTTCCATGGGGATACAAGATAATACTACATGTAGCTCCCCCTGAATATATACTTCCCTTTAATTGGATGAATATTGGACTACTCCCAACTTTTCCCTTAAGTACTCAAATGTGTCCTTTGGAAGTGCTTTTGTAAATATGTCAGCAATCTGTTCCTTTGTAGCAATATATTCCAACTTGTTCCTCTGCCACCTGCTCTCTCAAAAATTGACACTTTATGGGAATGTGCTTGGTCCTTGAATGCATCCCAAGATTCCTTGAGATGTTAATTGCACTTGTATTATCACACAATATAGTGATGGAATGATCATATTCTACATTGATATGTTTCAAGGTTTTCTCATCCATAAAACTTGAGTGCAACATGATGCTACTATAATATATTCTGCTTTTGCGATGGATAGGGAAAATTGATGCTTGCTTCTTTCTCATCCATGATATAAGGTTGTTACCAAGAAAGAAATCTCCTCCACTTGTACTCTTCCTATCATCAATGCTTCTAGCCCAATCCACATCTGTGTATGCTACTAGAGTAAAATCATTCCCACTTGGATACCATAGGCCAAACTCCAATGTTCCCTTCAAGTATTTGAGTATCCGTTTCACTGCTTGAACATGTGTTTCCGTTGGGGCAGCTTGAAATCTTGCTACCATACCAACTTCTTGCATTATATCTTGTCTTTAAGCTGTCAAGTATAAAAGACTTCCAATCATTGATCTATAAAGCATTTGGTTTGCTTCAAACAACTCATCATCTTTACTCAATTTGCAACCAATAATCATAGGTAAACTTACTGAATTACAATCTTCCATTCTTAACTTCTTCAACATTTCCTTAACATATTTGGTTTGTGATACAAAAATCCCTTTATTTGACTAAGAGATTTGCAATCCAAGAAAGAAAGATAGTTCACCTAGCATGGACATCTCAAATTCACTTTGCCTCAAATATGCAGAAGGAATTTGAAATGTCTATGCTAGGTGAGCTATCTTTATTTCTTCGATTGCAAATCTCTCAGTCAGATAAAGGGATTTTTATATCACAAACTAAATATGTTAAGGAAATGTTGAAGAAGTTCAGAATGGAAGATTGTAATCCAGTAAGTACACCTATGATTACTAATTGCAAATTGAGTAAAGATGATGATTCTCCTACAAAAAATCAGACTATGTATAGATCTATGATTGGAAGCTTGCCATATCTAATAGCTACAAGGCCTGACATTATGCAAACAGT
Organism: Sequoia sempervirens; assembly: GCA_007258455.2. Classification (NCBI taxonomy): domain Eukaryota; kingdom Viridiplantae; phylum Streptophyta; class Pinopsida; order Cupressales; family Cupressaceae; genus Sequoia; species Sequoia sempervirens. The sequence continues at coordinate 13,584 of VDFB02103620.1, read as the reverse complement.
TGGTTTGGTAGCACAGTTTTAGGAAACTCCAAAAGAAATCCATACTAATGCAATCAAGAGAATATTGAAATATTTGAAGGGGACTATGTATTTTGGATTGTGGTATCCAAGGGGTGAAGACTTCACTCTTACAGTCTATACGGATGTGGATTGAGCAAGCAATGTTGATGAAAAAAAGAGCACTAGTGGAGGAGCATTCTTTCTTGGAAATTGCCTTGTATCTTGGTTAAGCAAGAAACAAGCATCAGTTTCTCTATCTACAACAAAGGCAGAATATATTGCACCAGCAGCTAGTTGCACGCAAGTTTTATAGATGAAACAGACTTTGAAAGATGCTAAGGTTGAGTATGAGCATCCCATTCCCATACTCTAAGATAATACGAGTACCATCAACATATCCAAGAATCTAGTTATGCACTCTAGGAAAAAGCATATTCCAATTATCATTTCTTGAGAGACCAAGTACTTGAGCAGCAAGTAAAGTTGGAGTATGTTGCCACAAAGGATCAGATTGCAAATATTTCCACAGCCTCTTCCAAGAGAGACTTTTGAGTACCTGAGGGAGAAATTGGATGTGATGTCACTCTCATCCTTTCACTAAGTTCTTCAAGAGAAGCATGTGTTTAGGGGGAGCTAGTTTGTAGTGATCCAACACTCTGCTGCGATGATTATTCTTGGTTTGTAGGTCTGATTTTGGTTTTGGTATTTTGCTTTTTTGTGTTTTTCCTTTGATGCTAAGAATGCGGATGATACTATCAAATACATACAATAGGAACTTGAAATAAACTAGTCTTTTGAGTTAACTTGAATAATGACTCAGTTTAGTAGCCAAAGTACTAAGAGCATATGCATAAAGTAAAGCTTCTAATAACTAATCTTTGGGGATACATCGAATAAATACTCTATTTCAAAGCTAAATATGAGTTCTTCATTTCATAATAAGAAGCACTCAACATACAACTTACATCAGATTTATAGCTGCATATATCTTAAACCAAACTTTAACTTACAGCCATATAACACTGTGAATAGTGTTTTGCTACAGTACCCGCCCTTAGTAAATTGCTCACACAAACTAAAATACAAATTTCTCCCACCAAAATCCGGATTGGAAGGCTTCCTAGGGTAAGGACGCCCCCTTTTGGTGAAATTGCAGCTACTAAAGATAGGCGTTTCTCTTCCTTTGAGCTGATAAAACCCTCAAATTAATGCGGCTGGCTGTAGATGCTCAAATCAGCTCCAAAATCCTTCTAAAATGCAAACAACACCTTTGTAGTGGCAAATGGAGTTGCTAGCAGCAAAAACCCTTCCAAAAGATGACTTTAATCGCTTGCAAACAGCAAAATATGTGTGATGAGCCCAGCTGGCTCTCAACTCAAAACCCCAATTTTTCTCAAGTCTTTAAGTGTTATTTAGTTTTTTAGAGAAAATTTGATAGACAGAAGAGAAGGGGCGCACATCTTAAATGCTCATAAAATGTGAATTTGCACTAATTTCTTCAAAAAGAAAGTATAGAAGATATTATTTAACTTCAACAAATAGATTAAGAATGATAAACATACCGAAATATCTCCAGATTATTTAATTAAAGAAATAAGCCAGTTTGACAGCCGAAAATGAAGAAATCAAGCAAATAAGCTCGCCCAAGCTCCAGATCTAACTTCTCCCACTCAGAAATGAGATACAATGGCCTGGTAGTAGTAGACGCCAAGGTAGAAGCACAAAAAAGAGCAAAAAGGAAGGCGTTTCAACTTCTTCCTTCACACGCCTTTCCAGAACAAGCACAAATCTCAATGCAAATGTACGGCCAAGAAGGAGGTGATGTAATAACACTGCTGGATCCACAGACCTGATGAAGGTGGCGCCTATGGATGAAGAAACCCTCTTCTGTACTGCCAATACTGAATACTGAATAATAAATCTCTGTTTAAAGCCTGTAGAACCTCTGTATGAAGCTCTCAACTGTACTGATTCAGCTGATCTTTCACAGCCTCAAAAGCACTCAACACTGAAGAGTTATCGTTCCTCAATGGACAAATTGTTCAAACCCTGGTCACAGGAGAATGCACAGGAAAAATAGCACAAGGCAAAGTGAAATTGTCAAAAGATGAGTTTCTATTGCCAAAGATTGCTTTATACCCAAATGGCACACATTTCAAGAAAATACGCCCTTTTGCAATCATTTAAATCTTTTAATATTTAATTAAGTCTTTTTCAATAGTCAAGACTTAATACTTGAGCGCACTTTTAATATTGTAAGTCATTAAAATATTAAATCACCTTTTAGAATATTTTAAGTGATATAAAAAATGTATTAAAGTCGATGTGACTTTAATAAAAGGCATTAAGTTAAATAATTAACTCAATCACTTAAAAATTCATAACTCACTCAAAGCTCAGAATATTCCTGTGCCGTCAGAAGCTGTGGACTCCTGAAATGCCAACGCCTGCTGTGAACCAGTCATTGGGCTCTGAAAACCAGAATGATCAAACTCTCTAGAAAGTACCACTGACCCTCTAACCAGTCTGGCTAGCCCACAAGGGTGCAATAAAGGGCTAACACACTGTTCCCGAGAACTGTCTAACGAGGGGACATCACAGTCCGCCCTCCCTGAATTTGCTTGTCCACAAGCAAAATCAAAGCCAGATGCTGAAGAATATTGTCACTCTCCCAAGTAGCATCCTCTACCAGTAGATCCCTCCACTTAACCAAGTATTCCCTGATAACCCGCCTCCGAAGATGACGCTCTCTGGAGTCCAGAATGGCCTCAGGTATCAAAACCAATTTCTCCTCATCATCCAGGGGTGGCAAATCAATAGAAGGAATTACGTGTTGTCCCAACGCCTTTTTGAGGCGCGACACATGGAACACGTTGTGAACCCTACTGTCCACCGGAAGATCTAACTCATAAGCCACTTCACCAATACGTCTGACAACTCTGAAAGGTCCATAGTATCGTGGCTTAAGTTTCTCGGAGCCCTTCTTACGAAGGGTGGACTGCCTATAAGGCTGAAGCATCAGGTACACCAAATCATCGATCTCAAAAGACCGCTCAACTCGTTTCTGATCAGCATATTGCTTTTGCTGATTTTGGGCTTTCTGTATATTCTCTTTGAGTGCCCTCATAATATCCTAGTTCTCCTATAATAAATCACCAACACTCGGAACTCTACTGTCACTCAGCAATAAGTCTAGAAAGCTCGGAGCATCATATCCATATAATGCTCGGTAAGGTGTCATCTGGATGCTCATGTGATGGGTGGTATTGTAGCAATACTCACAAAGGTATAACCACCTCACCCATGCCTTCTGCTGCCCTGAACTATAATTTCGCAAGTACCCTTCCACCCATTTGTTGACGATCTCAGTCTGCCCATCTGTCTGGGGATGGTAGCTAGTACTCGGGGTGAGCTCTATCCCGCAAAGCTTGAATAACTCCTACCAGAAGTTACTCATAAACTTGTTGTCCTTGTCACTGACTATACTGCGAGGCAAACCGTGCAGCCTGAATACCTCTCGGAAGAACAAATCTGCCACCTGGGTAGCCGTGTGTGTAGTAGTGATTGCGAAGAAGTGTGCATATTTTGTCAATCGATCTACCACCACGAAAATATTGTCCTTCCCTTGAGCTTTTGGCAAGCCCGTGACGAAGTCCTGTTGACGTGGTTTTTGAGACCGCACCAACACAGAATAAAGTCTCCCAACGGACGCTCTATCCTCTCTTGAACAAAGTATTCAGCATGCTAAGATTGCGAGTAAGATCATGCTTTCAACTCCAAGGTTCCTTAAGTGCGAATAGGCTCAGTTTGGCTCGATGTGATATTGCTGGTATTTTCAAGGGGACTTACACAATTGTTCGACACTAACAACAAGGGAGTAGACTAAGGGCTTTCGTAATGATTCAAATGATTTGTGAAGGTAAGCACAAGTTTCCTAATTCTAACCGAAATGGTATTAAAAGAGTGTAGGCCAAAGTTTATGTTCTATTCATCAGGATATGTGGAGCTTCTTCAATAGACTTCAATAGGATTTCACCTAGCCTCGTCGGATGACCTCGACTTCAAGAAATCGGTGCAATCTTCAAGGGAAATAGCAAAAGATGTTCAAATTATGACTTAACATGCATACACCATCTAGCAGCATATAAGCATATAAATCACAACGAGTTAAACTCAAGATAATGTCCAGTTGACCACACAAGGCAGACTTATCATCAACAAGCCGCTAGTGGTATGGAATAAAGCGAAGCTATCTCAATAAAACACCACACACCGAAGTAAGCTATTTGCATGAATTTAATCTACTTGGATACGAAAGGAAGAAGAAATCTTGCTAGCATTTCATGACAAGACGAATTCCATCATCAATGAAAAGATCTATTATCATAAAATGTGTTACACAACAATCTCCTCAAAAGTTTTCAAAGGGAAAACTTTCTCTCTTCTCCAAATTATGCAAAAATGCTCTACAATGCTACACTATCTAGCTCTAATACTAATACTCTCTCAATGTCTACTCTGATTCTAACTTATGATACAAATGAGGGGGACTCCCCCTTTATATAGCTAGCCAAGTCCCAAAAGACGGCTAGGGTTACAATTGATAGAGTGGCCAGAATCGTGCCACCTCAGCCCTAAATAATATTGCCCTAAAAACCGCCACAGAGGAGAGTGGGGAATAAATGCGCCATAATGTCCACCATCATCCTTCTAGAAGATTCCATTTGTAGACGCGTTCACACTGTTCTCGATCTTCTTTCTTGGCGTTGTTCTTTGATTTCTTCCACTTGAGGGTCTTCATCTTTGTCACTTTGAGTTATACTAAGTCTTAACACTTAGCCATTTTCTTGTAACCTTTTCTTCGAGATTGAAACTTGTAACTTTATCTTCCTTCGAAGGTGGTAACATCATCCTGCTTCATCACTTCAAGTCATCGCTTGATCTCGACATTCCTCCTGCAAAACAAGCAAGGAGAGGGGTATTAGAATACTTCATGATATAAACTTAACTCACTTACCTGATTTTCATGCTCCAACTTTCAAGCGTTCATCGCCAACTTTGTGTTCAAATTCATGCCTTAGACAAACTTCATCTTTGAGAAATTCATTTCACCTGCTGGAGCCTGACAACCTTGATCGGCTCAAGAAAACTATCTTCACAGAAGGATTGAAGCAAATTCACCTAGGCAGTTTCTTTCAAATTCATCGTCTGGAAATTTCACCTTGAAAACACTTTCATTTTGCCTTAGAAAATTTTGAAATTTCCCTTAGGAAATTCATCAACTGTGCCCATTTAAAATCTTCATGCAGAATCCTGAACAAGTAGTGGAAGACCTTAAAATCCATTTCCTCATCGATAATCTTCGATACCGGAAGGAAATTTCTTTCAGAGCGTCGAACCCATGGGTACCATGACGGGTTCATTTAATTTTGGAATTTTTGAACCTTGGAAAAATAATTTTCAACAATTTATTTCATTTCTTCATCTTCGAGAATTTTTGTTGCTCGACTTGGAAAATTTGTATCAATTCTGTGCGGCTGGCAATCACTGACTTCATCTCTGGCAACTCTGCTTACACTTCAGGAAAATTCCATCACCTCTCCAGACTTAGGCATTTTTCTAGAGGGAGAAAATATTTTGCCTTAGAAAATTTTTGAAAAAAAAAAAATTTTCCCTTAGAAAATTTTATACCCAACTCGATCAATTTTGCCTGTGAAAAAAGATTTATTTCACTTGGAAGGTCTTCCGGCGAGCACATCACATTTCACTTCCATCATCTTCAACGCCCCAGGAAAATTTTATTATTTTGCAACTTCAACGCCCTAGCAATTTGTTTCACTTCATATTTTATTTCACACTTAGAAAATATCTTCACTTGAAGCTTCAACGTCTTAGGAGAAATCTTCATCACATCATCTTATACCACGCCTAGCATCACACTTGAAGGCGAGTATTTTTTTTCAAACGCCCAACAATATTTACTTTACTTCACACCTTGCATGGCGCACATCACACTTCACGGAGGATATGTTAAATTTCAACGCCTTGCACTTGTCGTCTCACCCTCAACACTTTTAGGCGCATATGGCATATGCAAGAGGATACGCCTAGCAATTTTATTTTCCATCACTCACCACCTTTATACTTGAAGAGGAAAATCACGCCTTAGAAAATTTTCACACTTCTCATGCCTTAAGAAATTTTCTAACACTTCATCACTTATCACCCCTGGCGCCACACACTTGAGAGAAATTTCAAAAAAAAAAATCACGTCCAATATTTATCCTTACTACCTCACACGTCTTAGGAAATTTTCTCACCCTTATGACTCCCACCACTTTGGCGCATGTAGCACACTTGAGAGGAATATTTAAATCCACGCCTAGCATTAACTTTGTATTCACCACGCCATGAAGTATTTTTTTACTTTATTCACCTTCTTTCACTCCATTCACTTACCTTTTACCATATAAACCTGGGCGCATTTCTATGTAGGTGGAGGATGAAAATCTGCAACGCCACCTCCCTTGGAATATTCCCCCTTGAGTTTTTGTCTTTACTTGCCCTTATTTGGGCGCATTTCATGCATGAAGGAGGATAAAGTTCGCTGACTTGTTGACTTCTTAGCTGCATAGGCGCATTTTGGAGGATGAGAAGGATGACTTTTCAGCTTCCTAGATTTTGTCTTCATATGGCATGCTTTGGGCGCATTTCCACCTAGGAGGCGGATGAAAAATGTTTGACTCTTTTGACCTTTCTCTCCCTTGGGCGCATTTTACCCATGAAGGAGGATGAACTTTCAACGCCCAGCTGGTGACTTTTCACCTTCTCCATTTTTGTCTTCATGTGGCCCCATTTGGGCGCATTTTGCCATGGGAGAAGGATAGACTTGTTGACTCCTTTGACCACTTTGCACCTTGGGCGCATTTTAGCCTGGGTAAAGGACGACTTTCATGCCTTAGTTAATTTTTTGAATGCTCAGCCTTGAGAGGAGGGCGCATTTTGGCCTAGCAGCAGGATAAAAATGTTTGACCTTTTGACTTTGCTTGCTAACTCCTCCCTGTTGTACTTGGGCGCATTTTACTAGTGGAGGAGGATATCCAGACTTAGAAATTTTAACCTTCCTGAGCTTTGGGCGCATTTTGCCCCCTGAGCAGGATAAACTTCATACTTAGAATTTTTTTTGTGCTTGGCATATGCTTGAAGGCGCATTTGGGCTGGGCAGAGGGATGAAATGGCGTTGACTTTCTTTGACCTTTTTCAAACTTGGCGCATTTAGGCCTGTCTACTGGATGAAGTTCAAACTTAGAATTTTTTTATGCCTCCTCATCAACTGGGCGCATTTTGCCATGGCTGCAGGACGAAGTTTTGGACTTAGAAAATTTTCCTTGTTTTTGCCAACTTTCACACCCTGCTATTTATAGTAAGCCTTCTCATTTTTGCATTTCTGAAGCTCAGATCAACTTGAAATTTTAAACGTAGCTTCTTCATAACCTTATCAACCTGTCAGCACTGCCACTTTTAGTCACCCTACTATTTATAGCCTGTTTCTGAAGGTGGCTTACTATAAATAGTAAGCTCTTGTTTCTGATAGCTCCATTGCTCGGATCGACTTGAAATTTTGATGAGGCGCTCCTCACTACGTGACCTGTCGGCTGGCACTGATGCATGCAACTGATTTACTATTTTTACCCTGTTTCCAATCTGACTTACTATAAATAGTAAGTGCTCCGTTTGACTCAAAATTTCACCAGTAGATAGCCTGAAGAGTGCTGATCGCGGTGGTTTACACCGGATTTCGAAGATTTTGACTTTTGATGCCTATTTTTAGGCTCCGAAGCTGGAAACCCTAATTTGCATTGCATGCGTATCAAAAGATCTCCGTTTGACTGTTTGGCATTGGTGATCATTTCGTGAATCGAACTGCTGGGAGGCGGTGCAGGGACACACTGCTAAAAATGCAGTTCCTTCCGGTGAGAATCCTCATTTGCATGTCACACCATGTGAAACCCGAAAAACCATCGGGAATCACCCGACATGCAAAAGAAACCTAGACATGCAAACCCTAAAATAACCTCGGGAATTTGAATCCTGAAAGTGGTCATGCCTTGTACATGTTACATCATCAGCGAAGGTCGAAAAACCCAGAAGGAATATCCAGACATGCAAAGAAAATCTCTACATCTGGACCCTGAAATTCGTGCCGGAAGCCGGACTGCTAAAAATAGTAAGTTGTTTGTTTTTGCTCAAATTTTGCACGCGAACAGTCCGATGTACTCTGAATGCCGTGTGATTGTCGGAATCTCAAAATAGCTGACAGATTGTCTGGAATTTCACACTTACTAAAAATAGTAAGTACCTCAGAATTTGATGAAATTTTGCTGAGAACCTGCTGGAAACATGCTAACATCAATGTTAAGCTCAATTTTCAAGTTATTCACTTTATTCGACCCTGTACTGACCAGGAAGACAAAACCCTAATTTTCAGACTTGGCCAGAATTTTTGCATTTTAAGCTCAACGGCAGAGGAATCCCGGGAAGTAGACCATAGAACAGAGACGGACGGAGAGAGAGACCAAAAACCAAAGCCAAAAAGACCAGAATGGAGCAAAATTAGGGGTCCCCATCTTGAATGGGGCGATGTGTGAAAAAGGTCACAACAAGTCCATGGACAAACAATCCCACTTCCTCTCTGGAATAGGAAGCGGCTGGAGTAAACCTGCAGGGTATGTGTGCTCTTGCTTGTTCTGCTAACAAACAAGACATTTCCTGACATACTGGAGAACATAAGACTTGAGACCCTTCCAAGAGAATCTCTCCCGTACCTGCCTATAGGTCTTAAAGTACCCGGGATGTCTTGCCATGGGTGAATCATGGAATGACCTCAATACTTTGTCCCTCATCTCAGAACCCGGGACCAATAAAATCCTCCCTTTGTAGATGATAAGGTCATCTACAAGTGAATACCTGTCATCCTGTACTGATCCATCTACTATGCTAGAAGCCCATGGGTCCTTAGCATACTCTGCTACTATCAGATGTCTCCAGTCCTCTGAAACCAGTGTAATAGAACTCAAGTGAGGACGGCGAGATAAAGCATCAGCAACCACATTCTGAGTGCCCTTGACATAGGAGATGTCAAAATCGTAGGACTGAAGCTTGCTGACCCATTTTTGTTGCCTTTCATTAAGATCTCGCTGCCCAAGAAAATGCTTCAAACTATTATGATCGGTTTTAACAGTGAATTTACTACCAATCAAGTACTGCCTAAATTTGGCCATGGCATGCATGATGGCGAACATTTCCTTATCATAGATACTGAAGCTCCGTTCAGGACCTCTTAGCTTCCTGCTCTCGAAAGCTATCAGGTGTCGATCCTGCATGATAACTGCACCAATACCCTCACCACTGGCATCGCAATGTAACTCAAAGGGTTTAGTGAAGTTCGATAGAGCCAAAACTGGACACGTAGTCATGAGAAGTTTGAACTTCTCAAAGCACGCCTGCGCTAGTGGTGTCCACACAAAAGCACCTTTCTTAGTCAAATCAGTTAGTGGCGCAGCATGCCGCGAGAATCCACTAACAAACCGACGATAGAAGGCACACAATCCTACAAAACCCCTGAGCTGTGTCAAAGTCTCAGGTGTAGGCCAATCGATGATGGCTCGAACTTTCTCTGGATCCATGCTGACTCCTGCACCGCTGATGATGTGTCCCAGATATAAAAGCTCTGCCATGCCTAAAGCACACTTGGACTCCTTGGCGTACAAGGACTCCCTGTCAAGTATACTCAGTACCTCATCCAAGTGAACCATGTGTTCCTCCCATGATTTGCTATAAACCAGGATATCGTCGAAGAACACCAATACAAATTTCCTCAAGTGAGGATGGAAAACCATGTTCATTGTAGACTGAAACGTGGCTGGAGCATTGGTTAAACCGAATGGCATAACCAAGAAATCAAAGTGTCCACAGTGACATCTGAACGCAGTTTTCTCTATGTCCTCCTCTCGGACTCTGATTTGATGATACCCTGTCCTCAAATCAATCTTTGAGAAGTAGCAAGCTCCATGAAGCTCGTCTATCAACTCATCTATCCGTGGAATAGGATACCTATTCTTTATTGTCTTCCTGTTGAGCATTCTGTAGTCAATACACATCCTGAGTGTACCATCCTTTTTCTTCACCAAAACAACTGATGAAGCAAAGGGTGACTTACTCGGCCTAATATGCCCCATAGCTAAAAGCTCCTTAATAGTTTTCTCAATCTCATCTTTTAATCGCTTGGGGTGCCGGTAAGGAGTAATCATAATCGGTTTCGTGCCCTCATCCAGCTCTATAATATGCTCAATACCTCTATCAGGAGGTCTGCCTGGTGGAATTGCACTGAACACCTTCGCATGTTTGATTCGAAGTTCCTGCACATCTGGATGGTAAGAAGAAGCTTGCTGCTCCAACTGTGAAGGCATTAGCTTGCACTCAGCAGCCCACTCTACCATATCATTACGAATCAAACGTTCCATTCTCCGGAGTGAAATTTCTCTAAGGTTGCTGTCCTTGATGGCTTTTAGAATATGATTTGTGCCATCAATGTTGAATTTCATCTCCATGTCACGCAAATTAAGCGTGAACTCTCCTATTGCATGAAGCCACTTCATGCCAAGAACTATATCCGTTCCTCCCATGTTTACAACATAAAAATCTGCCTTGAACTCAAAATTGTTAAGTTTCAAAGGCAAGTCAGGTATCATCCTCTCACAGTTGAGAGTGTATCCATCTGCAACCTTCACATGTATGCCTTCAAACTGCTGAGTTTGAATTCCATTTCTCCCGTGAATCGATGAAGTTGTGGGTTGCACCTGTATCTAGAAGGGATATGACCCTTTGACCAGCTAGGATCCCACGGAGTCTGAAAGAACCCTCTCTCTGCATGCTAGACATATGAGCCTCCTTAAGTTCCGTTTCTACTACAATTTTTGCCTCATTTTCTGACTCTTCTCCATCTGTATCATAGATTGGAGCTTGCTGATCAGAAAAATCAGTCAACGCTTCTCCCTCATAAAACCACTCCATGTGCTTGTTTTGCCCTTTAGGTTTGAGGGGGCAGTCATGATTAAAGTCATACGGACCCTTGCAGTAAAAACAAAGTTTTCTTCTTCATAAATCATTCATTGTTTCTCGATCTAAAGGGGCTGCAAATTTCTTCTTTTGATTTGCATTATCAGCCTTCTTTGGATCTGATTTATTCTCTGTGTATGAGGTAGTAGTGTTGTGACCTTTTCACACATCGCCCCATTCAAGATGGGGACCCCCTAATTTTTGCTCCATTCCGGTCTTTTGGCTTGGGTTTTCTTCTCTCTCTCCCGCTCTGTCTCTTTTCTGATGTCCGCCTTTTCGAGGATTGCGCCCGTTAGTGAGTTTAAACATGAAATTGACCAAGTCTGAAATTAGGGTTTCATCGTTTCCCGGTCAATCCGAGGTCGAATAAAGTCGATAAATTGAAAATTGAGCCTAACATTGTTGTCAGTATGCTTCCAGCAGGCTCTCAGCAAAATTTCATCAGATTCCGAGGTACTTACTATTTTTAGTAAGTGTGAAATTTCAGGTCAGTTCGTCAGCATTTTTGGAATTCCAACGGTCACACAGCATTCAGAGTACACCAAGCTACTCACAGGTTAAATTTGAGCGAAAACAGACAACTTTCTATTTTTAGCAGTCCAACTTAGGACAAATTTGAGGTTCATATCTTGAAGTTTTCTTTGCATGTCTGGATATTCCTTCAGGTTTTGAGACCGATGATGTAACATACTGGTCGAGAGCAGAACGCTTCAATTCAGTCTTTTCAGAGGCTATTTTAGGGTTTATCGGGGTTCTTTTGCATGTGGATGATTCGATGGGTTTTCGAGGAAAGCGATGAGTACCAATACAAATGAAGATGATCACTCGATAAGAACTTATTTTTAGCGAGATATATCCGTGATAGCTTCAATGATTGAATCATAGAAATCCACAATACCGAAGCGAAACCAGCGAGAATCATTTGGTCACAGCATCGCAGGCGAATTAGGGTTTCAACTTTTGGGCACGAAAAGAGGTCAAAAGTCAAAATTTTTCGAAAACCGGTGTAAACCACCTTGTCCGGTATCCTTCCAGGACTATCGCAGTGGGAAATTTCAAGTCAGCGGAGCCACTTACTATTTATAGTAGTCATTTTAGAAGCTGGCTAAAAATAACAAGTCGGGTGCATCGCGGCTGATGTCGATGGGCTGAGTCCGCGTGGTGAGGAGCGCCTCATTCAAATTTCAAGTCAATTGGAGCAGTGGAGGTGCCAGAAATAAGCAGTTGCTATTTATAGCAAATCACCACCAGAAACAGGCTAAAAATAGCGGGGTGACTAAAAATGGCAGTGTCAACAGAACAACGAGATGATGAGGATGCAGTGTGCAAAATTTCAAATCGTTCCGAGCTTCAGGGGTGCAAAATTCAGAGGACTTACTATAAATAGCAGGGCATGAAATCTTGTGAAATGAAGAGAAAAGTTCTAAGTAAGGCTTCATCCAGTAGACATGGCAAAATGCGCCCAGGTGAGTAAGGAGGCAGGAAAATCTTGAAAATGAAGTTCATCCTTCATCAGGGGCAAAATGCGCCCAAGGCACAAGTGGTCAAAGAAAGTCAACATTTTTTATCTTGCAGGCATGGGGAAATGCGCCCAACTTGAAGAAGGAAGGGGTTAAAAAAAAAATTCTAAGTCTGGATATCCTCCTCACCCCTCCAAATGCGCCCATCCTGCAGCAGGGGTGAAATGCGCCCAAAGACAAAGAAGTCAAAGTGGTCAAAGCTTTTTATCCTCCTCCATGGGCAAAATGCGCCCAAATGCATGCATGTCAAGACGAAAAATGGAAGGCGAAGAGTCACTCCAAGGCGTTTGAAAAGTTTCATCCACTAGACATGTCAAAATGCGCCCAAAAGGCAAAAGGGTCAAACAAGTCAACAATCTTTATCCTCCACCTACATGAAAATGCGCTCAAGTTAGAAGAGGGTCAACAAGTCAAAGAAACTCGTCCTCCTCACCCTCCTAAATGCGCCCAAACAAGGTTATGTGAAGACAAAAATGGGAAGTCGAAAAGTCATCCTCTTGCAGAGCCAAAATGCGCCCAAGTTGAGGTGTAGAAAGTGAATGAGGGTGGTAAATGAGGTGAAATGTGATTAAAGCGAGGTAAAAGGTGGTGAATGCTAGGCGTTATTCCTTTCCTAGCCTCAAATGCGCCTAAGGTGATGTGTTAGAGAATGTTGCAAGGTGTGTTGCCTAGGCATGATTTTTGAATTTCCTCTCCTAGCCTCAAATGCGCCTAAGGTGGTGATTTTAAAATTTTCTCTAAGGCATTGGAATATTTTCCTAGGTGTGGAGTGAAATGCAAGTGGCAAGTGAGAATAAGATGTGCAAGGCGCCTCTATGAATGAAACTTTTCTAAATAAAGTTGATAAAATTTTCCCACTGGCAAATGAATAAATATTTTCTAAGGCAAATTCTCAGAGTGCAGGATGGTTTAAAATATTTTCGAAGGCAATTTATTTTCTCCTTAG